>CACSLK010006441.1:3057941-3074002 GCA_902706635.1 Striga hermonthica
CTCGATATCATGTCATTATTTATTTTTTATATAATTTATTTAGACTTATGATATTTTAGATACTTTTATATAATATTTTATCATGTCATATTATATCTATGTACATACACACATATATATATATACATATTAAATATAAATATTTTTAAACATGTTTTCTTTACAATGGAGTTTAGAAAACATCTTTCATACAAATGTAAAATTCAAATGTTTTTAAACATGTTTTCTTTCCAAAATAGTTTAAAAGAATTGTAGGTGACTTCACATCTTTTAATAATAATACATAAACCAGTACATACTTTTACATGTTTTTAATATTTTAAACATGCAATCTTTATGTTCTCTTACACAAGTTAATTTTTTATTGCTGATAGTAAACTGATATACGACGGTAAATTATATCACATGTTAACCTCACATCTTAAATTTATAATATTTTTTTTTTTTTTGCTCTTTTAAAATAGGATAATGGTTCCCCACCACTCAAACTCGAGACTTATTTATAATTATTATTTAATAATATTTAACCGTGCATCGCACAGGACTACGCACTAGTTTATTTTAATGTATGGTTGAGATTGAAACTTTGGTAAATTGTGAAACGAGCATACACGTCATCATCATATGTATATATAGATTACAGATGACCGTCTTATGTAACTTTATAGGATGCTTAATTAAGAAGAGTTGCAGTGTCCAATTCTCTCCTGTGAGAGGCGATTCCCTAGGATTAGGATTTCCATTCCTTCTTTGAAGGCCTTTTGATTCTCTCCCAATTTCCTCTCAGTGTTCTCATATTATTAAGGGTTTTTGGCAGCTCCTAGTTCCTTCGATTCCCAATGGCGGGGAAAGACGAATTTGCTAGTGTTGCTGAAGAAATGACCCAAAGAATGCAAGAATGTTCACTCGCTGGTTCGGAAAATCTCATTATCGACATAGCCAACAACGATATTCGCGTTAGTAAGGAGGAATGCAGTAGAAGCTTGGTTGAGAAAATAATAAGCTCTCGGACCGCATCGCTATTTGGCTTCAAAAGAACTATGACAGCAATCTGGCGTATCCAACATAGCCTAGAGGTCAGAGAAATCAGTCCAAATTTTTTCCAATTCATTTTTGAGAGCAGAGGTGACTTAAACAAAGTGTTGCTGGGCACCAACTGGATTTACGAAAACCAGTACCTAATATTAAAAGAATGGAGGAAAGGCATTACATTGACAGATCCGTGTTTCAACTCATTAGACCTCTGGGTTCAAGTCTACAATGTTCCCCTTGATTGGCTGAGCCTGGATGTGGATCTCAAACTTGGGCAGGTGTTTCATGATGTCAAGAATGTCATGATCACTAATGTGGAGGGAAATGGTGGCAGAATCATCCGTTTGCTAGCTTCGATTGATGTCAACAAAGCTCTGCCCAAATGCACTTCCATCAGACTGGGAGATCAGCTTACCACAGTATGCTTCAAATATGAGAGGTTAGTGAACCTTTGTTATTACTGTGGGGAAATCGGACATCTTGATAGGGATTGTAAAAGGAAACTGGATGACATTGGCAATAAAGTTATCAAAAGTGGTCAATATGGGGACTGGATGAAAGCTGGAGAAACGAAATTTGCATTCTCATCTGGCCAGTACAACAACTCCTCAGACAAGGAAGCTAGTACATCCTCATAGATGAACCAAACTCAACATCACAATCAGAATGAAGACCTGGCCTCAGGAGGTATAAAGCTCCTTACAGACAAAGCAGATGATCAACCCCAAAGTATTCCTTCCATACAGAAGATCCCCAGCTTAGTTGAGTCTAGCTCATCTAGACAGGAATTTCACAGCTCAAATGGGGTATCTGATATGATAGAATCCATGGCTAAGAATACCAGCTCTACTCTTGGCAAGAATATAGAAACACCCCAAACTCCTGTCAGTGGAGAGAAGGATGCTAACCTGAGTTTGCAGGGCCCACTATTGACTGAAAGATCTCCATTACCTTCAGTGCCTATGGATATTATTCCTAATCAGCAGAAAACATAGAAGAGAGCAGGGATTAAGTAGGGAGACTGCAGAGGGACAAAGAGGTAAACACACTGTCTCAGGCTCAATCTCAAGGAGTCAAAAGAGAAAGGAATGAGGGCACAACCATGACCACTGTGGATGAAAACCAGGTATTAGTAGAATCAGCTCCCAAGAAACTGAAGAACTTGAATGATTAGGTGGAGAAGGCCAGCCTCAAATGGCCCCACAGTGACCAATGAAGGTTGTGGTGTGGAACTGTAGAGGCTTGGGTGGAGCCTCCACAGTTTCCCAGTTGAGGGACACTTTAAGAGCCCACCACCCACATTTTGTCTTTCTATCTGAAACCAAAAATACTAATTTTTTCACTCTGACTGTATGCAAGAAGCTGGGTTATGTAGACAGGAACAGACTAGTAGAGCCAAGGGGTCTAAGTGGAGGGCTTATGCTGGCCTGGAGCAGAGAAGTGGAGATTCATCAACTTATTAGTGATTCCCACTGCATTGAAGTTGAATTCAGTACAAGTGATAATTCTCAGCTGAGATGGATGATATTTATTTATCTAAGTACAGACAAAAGCACAAGGGAGAGTCAGTGGTTGGATCTGAAGGCTAGAAAGAATCTGTGGGGGGAAAAATGGTGCATCATAGGGGATTGGAATGATGTAGCAAGTGTGGAAGACAAAAGAGGAGGCAGATTGAGAACCTTATCCAGTCTGTTGGGATTTCAAACATTTCTAGCCAATATGGGTATGATAGAGATGATGAGAAAGGGGTATCCTTACACTTGGGGAAACAACAGGGAGCATGAAGGATTTGTAGAAGAAGTTCTTGATAAGGCATATGCATCTATAGGATGGCTTAACAGTCACCCTCAAACTCAAACTACTTCTTATTTCAAAAGCTCATCTAATCACCATCTTCTTGTGCTTGAGGATGATCCTGTGAGAAGTTACTACAAAAAATGATTTCATTTCGATAAAAGGTGGATAAGCAGGACTGGCTTAGATGAGGTTGTTCAAAAAGCTTGGGATAATCCCCAGGATGGCACTCCCCTATTCAAGCTCAAAGAGAAAATCAAATGTACCAGGATAGCCCTCCTCTAGTGGAGCAAACACTTCAAAACTCAACAGCTCCTCAAGAAAGAAGGTTTATCCCTTAAACTGCAAGCCATGAGGGAAACTGGGGGCAACAGGAACTGGGAGGAATGGGATCACTTACAAAAAGAGATGGATGAGGCCAATCTAACTGATGCGATGTTCTGGCAACAAAAGGCTAGAGCCCAGTGGCTTAAAGAAGGGGATCAGAACTCACATTTCTTTCATGCTTGGGTGCTACAAAGAAGAAGACTTAATGCTATCAGTAGACTTGTGACTGATCAGCAAAGGGTCTGTGAAACTACTGAGGAAATAGAGAGTCATGTGGAGTCCTTCTACAGAGATCTGTTCACATCTCAAGGCTCAACTGGGGAGGACAATCTTTTGCAGCACATACCTCACACCATCACAGACTCTATCAATGGGGATCTGGTAGCACCAGTAGAGGAGGCAGAAATCAAACAAGCTCTATTTTCCATGAATCCAAGGAAATCTCCAGGAGCTGATGGAATGCCTGCTCTCTTCTTTCAGCATTTTTGGCCATTGGTCAAGTCTGACCTCTGTGAAGCTGTCATCAGTTTCTTCCATTCTGGTAAGCTCCTCAACTACTGGAACCACACCCTTATCACTTTGGTGCCTAAAGGTGAAAATCCTGATCATCTCAGTAAATTTAGACCCATTAGTCTATGTGCTGTCATATATAAACTGATATCTAGAATTCTGGCCAGTAGACTGAGAATATGCCTTGATGATTGCATTGATGATCCCCAATCTGCTTTTCTTGCTGGTAGACAGTTGATTGATAATGTAGTCATTGCCAATGAGGGGCTTCACTTCCTCAACAGGCATAGATCTGGTAAACATTCCTATATGGCTATAAAGCTAGACATGATGAAAGCTTTTGACAGAATAGAATGGAGATGTATCAGATTAACCATGCTTAAAATGGGGTTTGCTGTTTAATTTGTTTCCTGGATAATGTAATGCATCTCAACTGTTACCTTCTCATTTATCATCAATGGCAATGTTAGTGGTCATCTCAGGGCTCAGAGGGGAATTAGGCAGGGGACCCTCTATCCCCCTACCTATTCATCATTGTCTCTAAATTGCTCTCAGCAGTGATCACAGTTGAAGAGGAGAGAGGCACCTTTAGTGGCTTATCCATTGCAAGAGGAGCTCCCTCCATCTCACATCTGCTTTTTGCAGATGATTCTCTTTTGTTTTGCAAGGCCTCTGAATACCAAGCAAGGGTGATCATTTCAATTCTTGACAGATACCAAGCCTTCTCTGGCCAGAAAATTAATACTTCCAAATCCTCTGTGTTCTTCAGTAAGAACACCAGCACTCAAGTTCAGGCAGCAGTGTGTCATTGCTTTCCTGGTATCCATATTCAGAAATCTACAAGATACTTGGGACTCCCCTTGGGAATTGGCCACTCAAAAAAAGAAGTGTTTAGCTTTGCCTCTGAGGCAGTGAAGAACAGAATTCTGAGCTGGAAAACCAAGTTCTTGTCCTCAGCTGGTAAGGAGGTCCTTATGAAATCAGTCTTGAATGCACTGCCCCTCTTTGTCGTGTTCTGTTTCAGACTGCCCCTCAATATCTGCAAGGAAGTTGCTGCCATTTTTGCTAGGTTCTGGTGAAGTAAGGGCAGTGATCACTCACCTGGGATTCATTGGAAAAGGTGGGACCTTCTCACTCTGACCAAAAAACAGGGAGGCCTTGGCTTTAAAGATATCAAGCTTTTCAATGAAGCCATGTTGGTAAAACAACTATGGAGGGTGATTACAAGGCCAGACCTTCTCATGAGCAGGATCATAAAAAGCAAATATTTTCCCCACTCATCTATCTTTGAAGCTCAGTTGAAAGCCAGCTCTTCTTGGCTTTGGAGATCCTGGTTTAAGGTAAGATGGCTGCTATTAGAAGGTCTCAATGTTGAGATAAGGAATGGCTATTATGTGAAGCTGCAAGACTTCAACTGGGTCCCTGGGATTAGGAACAGAAGTCTCAAACTCAAAGGGGGCCCTGACACTGGTAAGGTTTGGGTGAAAGACCTCTTAGTGGAAGGTGCTGGCTGGAATGAGCAACTACTCAGAGATAAGATGGAAGAGGAAGACTGCTCTGAAATTCTGAAAATAATTCCAACTTTTGATGCTCAAATGGATGACAAATGGTGCTGGAATATGGGAACTCGAGGTAAATTCTCTGTCTCCTCCTCTTATGCTTACTTGCACAATAGGAAACTGCTGGCTATGGATATCTCTCAGGGCAGTGATACTATTCTGAGGAACCAACAGACTAGACACAGATGCTGGAGTATCAAGGTGAAGGGAAAAATTAGACACTTCTTATGGAAATGCTTCACTAATGCTTTGCCTGTTAATATTAAATCTGAAGAGCAGATGAGTTGATGTTGACCCTATCTGTCCTTGCTGTGGAGAGGAAGCTGAATCTGTTGAGCACTTGTTCCTTACTTGTGCTCGAGCTAGAAGAGTTTTGAAGCATGCACCGGTTAGCTGGGATGGCATCAAAGTGGATAACTGCAGGTTTGAGGATTGGTGGGGCACCATTTGTTCTATAGACAAATCCAAAGTTGCTGAAGAAAGAATAGAGCTCAATGCTTATATTCTTTGGTGGCTTTGGAAGTCGCGTAATCTGTGGGTTTTTGAAGGATTTTGGAGGCCGGATCTCAGTATTATTAAGGGTGCATTGGTGGAATGGCAAGATAGCAGTTGTATTTGCAGAAAGGAGCCGAGACATGACAATATTCCTATCTAGGTCTATGCATGTAGTTCAGTGGATAGTTAGTTGTTCAGTTTCGGTTTCTTTGTATTTTATCTGATTTATTTATCCCTGGAGGTCTCGGGTTTTATCCTGCCTTTGGTGGTCTTTATTGTTCTAGTTTAGCCTACTCCTTTGGGTAGTGCTCCTTGGCTTTGCCGTCGGCTATTTGGATTCTATCCCTGTAATATAAGATCTTTGATCTTTTGTTTAATGAGTAATCCTATCGTTTATAGAAAAAACAAAAAAAAAAAAAAAATGTAACTTTATAGGGTGGGAACGGTTCAGTTCGATTTTTATGACTTTCTCCGGGAACCGTGCATATTGTTTCGTCTCTATTCCGGTTCGTTGTGTAATACACGATTTCGGTTTGGTTAGTCGATTCCAATAATTTAATCAATAAAAGATCAAATTCAAAACCAAAAGGAAAACGAGTTACAGATGTTAATCCTCGACTGTAACTCGAACCCCTCGTCTTCGATGCTCGTGTTTATCTAAACCCACAGGGATTTCACAGCTGTCCTGAACTTTCATTTTGTTTTTGCACTCCATATCGGGAAATCCCAATCTGTATCAGTGTGTGCGTTCTCCTCAAAACCCTAACAACTGACAAAACCCCAAATCAATTTTTCTATCCATTTTACACCCGGACTACAGAATCTGCGGAGAAAGTAACTTCATTGACAATGGCGTTCAGGTCGCGTGAAATGATGAAGAAGATTGTGAAGAAAATCGGCGGCGAACAGAATCTAGCGCCTGCAGTGAAAGAGCAGTTGAAAAAATCGGTGCCTGATAGAAAGGTCGTGATGGGCCGAGCTCACCGTGGGCTTTTCGCGGGCCGACATATCCAGTTCGGGAATCGCGTCAGTGAAGACGGCGGCAACAAGTCTGTCTATATATATTTCTTTGCTCTCTTTTATTTTTTTCCAGTTTTGTTTTCCCATAGTCTGTGTATGGAGATTTATGCTTGTTTTTCCCCCCCATTGTTAGTAGAACTGAAGTTTTCATAAATTTGGGTTCAATGTTAATTAATTTACCAGTATTATACTAAGATACAGAGATGCCAAAGAATCGTTCTGGAACTAAGTGTATGGGAGGAAAGGATGATTGATGGCAGATTAATTTGATTTATGTTTTGTGAACTTGTGGCTTTGGAACTGAAAAAAAGTATGTGGAAGTTTCAAAACTACTCCTGTTAATCATGTCATTTGCCTTGTTCAGTTTAGCCTTCGACGGCCTTGTGTGGAAGCATGAAGGTTATTTGAATTAAAATTGAGGGTATTGCTCTGAGATATGTGCATTAAGAGATTCTCCAGTGACTGTTTTTTCTGCTGTTGTGAACTGTGATGCTGAGTTCAAATAATTTAGATAAGAATTGTTGTTTGAACACGTGCCTTGTTTGTTCAGAGTTGTGCCTTGTTTGTTCGGAGTTGTTTCTGATCGGCTACTTTGCTTCACAAATCATGGTTGTTTTATCATGCTGTCTTTTCTTGATCACTTTGTCAATCATGCATATATTTAACTCATTGTTTATTGGCATAGTTTCACCAGAAGAACCAACTTTCACCTTTTAAAATCGTCCATGCGTATCTTAAATCCTGCTTATTTTCCTTGATTCTTGGATAAATGCATTTTGATTTGATACTAAATCATGGAGTCGTTACATTCAGTGTCACATTGTTGTATCTCTTCCTATATTCTGATTTTCTTTTTTATATATATCAAACTAAAAATTAACCTGTTGAACTATTTTTTTCTGGTTCAATTTTGCATACGCTGTTTATCTACCTTCGATAAACCCGTTCTCATGCTTCTTTACTCGATGCCAATTTTTAGGACTAGGAGAAGCTGGAAACCTAACGTGCAAGAAAAGCGGCTTTTCAGCTATATATTGGACAGGCACATCCGTGTTAAGGTAACAACCCACGCGCTACGCTGCATAGACAAGGCGGGTGGGATAGACGAGTATTTACTAAAAACACCCTACCATAAGATGGACACTGAGATGGGCCTCTTCTGGAAAACAAAGATCGAGAAGATGTACCAAGAGCTTGGCGAGATGGAGGTTGTCTTCTTTTCACCTGAGGACGAGGATAATTTCGAGAAGCAATTTGAAGAGCTCAAGTTGGAGAAGAAGGCTGCACGTAGGGAGGCCAGGAGAAAGATGTACGGTTCGAGTTATAAGCATGAGGTGGCTGAGGACGGAGGGGAATCGGGGGAAGGTGGTGAGGAAGTTTCAAGAAGTGAGGGAAGAGGTGGGTCTCATCCTGAGTTTGATGAAGAACAGACAGTGGCTAATGCTTGAATGCTTTGCAGATTCTGATCTAAGTTTCTGTATTGTTCTGTTGTTTCTTAGTGAGTGGTGTATTTACAGTTTTGGGTTGTGATGATTATGCCCTGGTGGTAATTTGGGTTGTGGTCGATGTGTTGGGAATATACTGGGTATGTTGATGTTGATGATGATGTCGATGTGTTGTCTGTTGCTAGAAATTTGGATTCTGTGTAAGATTTGGGATTCAGAAGTCTAGCAAGTGATCCTTGGACTAGTCTAGGGTAGGGTTAGTTCTTGGAATTATCCTTTCTTTATTGTTGTTACGAGAAGAAAAGGGTTTTATTTCTTCGACATTGTCAAGTTTTCATTGTTCATAACCTTGTTTGCTGCAAATTTTGGGGATGTGTGTTGCCTCACAGCTTTTTTATCAGAATTCGGGAGTTATAGGAGTTATAGCTACGCAGACAATTCTTGTTGGATTAGCTTTAAGATGAGAGCATGCCTATAATGCTCTATAAGTTGCTTGAGAATGTAAAGTTGTTGGAACTTTCTCCTTGTTGCAATTCTTCAAGCAAATGCAAGAACATGTAAGCCATGCGCTCATAGTGTATGCCGCTATCATGCCTTTCCTCCACACGAGACTCCAATATCCATATGCTTTAAGCTTCAACGACAGAGGATATTCATATCGTTTCACATTGGAAAGCCAATTTCCTTTGAAAAGATTAAAGAGGTGTCTGCAAATTGATGCTGATCATCGTGGCTTTTTGCGTGCTTCCAGATTCTCGATCAGAGTTATAACCCCTTCAGAGTATCGCTCCATTTGCTTTCTTTCCTTCATTTTACAGATTTACTCATTCTCGACGCTACGGCCAGCAAATGCCTCCCTTTGATCAACGAAATTCCAACTTTGTGCATTTGAATGTTTAAAGGGAAACGTGTTCATATGTGTGTTAGTTACTATTATATATAGAGAGTAATGCTCTCCTAGGCACATATTAATATGCACACCGCTTATGTGGCATGCACACATTAGTGATGTTAATATGTTCAAAAAAATACATCACCAATGTGTGAATGCCACATAAACGGTAGGCATATTAATATGTGCCCACCGTGGGTAGAAGAGCATTAATAATAAGCTCACTGCAGCAAAACAAAGCATCCCAGAAAAACATCCCACTAAAGAAAGCTTGGGAATGTTAGCACGAGCCGGGGTTTGGGCAATCAGAGGATTGGAAGACAGCTTCATACACATACTTAGAAGATGTAACAAAACAACGGAGTTGAAAACAATACACGCCCAAATGGAGAAGCTTTCACTGACGACGCAGAGCAATTTCTTGGTCACAAGAATGTTGGACATCTGCGACCAAAATGGAGAAACCGATTACGCAACGATTCTCTTCCACCAAGTCTGTGAGCCCAACGTTTTTCTCTACAACGCCATGATTAGAGCCTACACGCACAACCGCATGTATGTACAGGCCGTCGACGTGTACAAGAAGATGCTAAGCCACCATTTGCAAGCTGAAGAGCAGATTTTTCCCGACAGATTCACTTACCCGTTCGTGATTAGGTCCTGCGGAGGTCTTATGAGTGTTTGGTCCGGAAAGCAGATTCAGGGGCACGTTTGCAAATTCGGGTTGACGCGCAATAGCCTGATAGAGAGCTCTTTGTTGGACATGTACGTGAAATGTGACCAAATCAGCGACGCCCACAAGCTGTTTGATGAAATGTTTGAAAGAGATGTGATTTCTTGGAACAGCCTCATTTCTGGGTATGCGAAGTTGGGTCGGATCAGAAAAGCCCAATCGTTATTCAAGAAAATGCCTAATAAGACGATCGTGTCGTGGACCACCATGATTTCTGGGTACACCAAGGCCGGGCTTTTTAACGAGGCCATGAACGTGTTCAGAAGAATGCAAGCGAACGGGCTGCAGCCCGACTGGATCAGTTTGGTCGCGGTTCTGCCGGCGTGCGCCCAATCGGGCTCTTTGGAGCTCGGGAAATGGATCCATTCCTACGCGGGCCAAAAAGGTCACTTGAAAAAGACTTGCGTGTCTAATGCTCTAATCGAGATGTACACAAAGTGCGGCTGCGTGGGTCCCGCACTACAAATTTTCAGTGATATGGCTGAGCGGGACGTCGTCTCGTGGAGCACCATGATTACCGGGCTGGCCCACCACGGGAGGGCCCGTGAGGCGATTCGACTGTTTGGTGACATGGGTCGGGCCGGCATAGGCCCAAACGAGGTTACGTTTGTGGGCCTCTTGTCAGCATGTGCCCATGCGGGTCTATTGGAGGAGGGGTTAAGGTATTTTGAGTCCATGGGCAGCGTTTACAACATAGAGCCAGGGATTGAGCATTACGGGTGCATGGTCGACCTTATGGGTCGTACGGGCCATATAGATCGGGCTTTGAAGCTCATAAGGAGCATGAAAGTTGAGCCAGACTCGGCCATATGGGGTTCGTTGTTGAGCTCGTGCAGGACTTATCGTGATGTCGAGACTGCGGTTGTTGCAATGGAGAAGTTGTTGGTGCTTGAGCCGGAGGATACGGGGAATCTTGTGTTGCTCGCGAATATATATGCAGATATCGGGAAGTGGGAAGAGGTTTCGAGGATAAGAAGGTTTGTTAGGAGTCGAAGCATGAAGAAAACGCCCGGGTGCAGCTCGATCGAGATCGATGGCGTGATTCGAGGATTTGTGTCGGGAGATGATTCGAAGACGTTTAGTGAGGATATTTTTGGTGTTTTGGAGGTATTGGCATTGCATCAGATAGAAATAGATGACTGGATTGAGGCTGGATTCGAGGTTCTGTAAATTGAGATCATGATAGAGGATTTTATTGTGGATTATGTTTGTTAAAATTAACTGATAATCTAACTTATAGTTTATCACCGATTTTGGAACTTATAGCTGGAAAACTAGTTTACATGATAAAGTTTTCGGTAAAATTAGCTGATAAACTAGACGAACTAAAAATTTCAACGAGCTTATTTGAAAAGCTACCCAAAGAACCTTATGAGATAAGCTCAAGCTTTTTAGAAAGTTAGTTCCACCAAACGAAACTTATTTTAATACAGAAAGCTTTAAAGTTAATCAAATAAGCTATAAGATAGTTTATTTGTCTATCAAACATCTATACACATATATATATATATAATTACTAGCTATTGTGCATTTAATTAAACATAATAAATTATACCTAGCTGCAGTTTCCAGCCCATTTACGTTATTGTTCATTTTTTTCAGTTTTTTTTTTCTTTATTAAAAACAAAACATTTTGGTTGAGATTTGACTGTTTTATGATAGATAACTAATTAATTATGAAATGATAACAAGTTAATGATGTTTCTATATTTTTTTAAGCATATTAATTAATGTCAACAATTATCAGTAATTATATTTTCAATCGCAATTAATTATTCCATGCTAAACGAAATTAATAAAAAAAATAAAAGAATTAAATAAATTACAACCAACTGAAAAAAGTAAATTTGAAAAAAAAAATTAAGATATCCATCTCCTCTCCATTCCTCCATTCCTGAAAAAATAACAAAACAAAATGTCAGCCAAAATAATTGAGTACAAATATCATAATATAATTCCAAAATCAAAATCACATAATTTGTTAGTCAGCTTGATAATTACTGTTTTAAAATCTACATCTCATTATTTTTCTCATCTCACTCAAACTCTCCGATGATGTTTCGCCAGTCGGAAGAGGTGACAAAGTTATCTCAAATAATAATTTAATATTAATTAACCCATTTTTTTTGCCAATCAAAGAATCATAATCCCATGATTTTTTCTCATCTCATAACTACTAATAAAAATTGAATATTAAATGTTCAATATTTTTGGCAAAAATCTCACAACTGAAATATAAACTAAATATTAAATATCCTATTTTTTCATGCAATTTCATTATTATATTAACAATTAAATATATAATGTGGTTGGTCAAAGTATAAATACAATTTGCTTAAATTTGTCAATCAATCATTTATTTAAATTGTAATCATCATTTAAATTAATTTATTAATTCATTAATTTAAATCCTTTTGCTTATTCCCAAATCCTATATAAGTAGCCAAAAAAGACAACATTCACTCACTCCAATCCATACACTATTCCATCAGCACCTACACGAGCCCAAAAATAAAATTTTTCTAGATTCAAAATTCCCAAAAACAAAATGATTTCACACTTTGAAAATTTAACTTACTTGGCCAAAAACAGAAAAATGGCTGCAAAGCTGAGGTTGGTTAGATACTTCCCCAAGTTCTACAAGTCGAGCAAGGATAGCATTAGGGAGCTAGAATTCGTATTTCATGATGTTAAGGTATTTAATTTTTTTATTTTTTTTTGCATCTTATTATGTAATTCATTTATATGTGTCCAAATATTAATTTCCTAATGATATATTGTAATTTTTTTAGGGACAACGGATTCATGGTTCGGCGCCCGGTTCGTTGGCAAAAAAATTCAAAGACTTCAACCTTACCGAAGGACACGTGTATATCATTACAAGTTGGGAACTCTTGGAGGACAAGAGTGCTTTCAAATTAACCGAATCAAGTCACAAGCTTGAGTTTGGTAAAGAGACAAAAATGGATGAGGTGGTTGAAAACAACTACCCGAGATTGTTGTTCAACTTCAAAGACTTCAAAGAACTATCCGACCCTCAATCAATCGATTCCAATAGAATTTTTAGTAATAATCATTTAGCTTTGTGTTTGTTGTTTTCATTGGAGAAAATACTATGCTTTCCTAGAACTTGATGTTAAAATTTTACTTTCTGTTTTGCCCAACACTTATATGATTTGTTTTTAGTTTACTCAGTAAGTGCTAAATGATTATTACTAAATGAATCTTCATTCATTCTGTTGCTATGTTGTAGTAAGACTGAACAAATTAATTAGTTTTGTTTCTAAAGGCATGATTATATTTTTTGGATGGAATTATTATATGTTGAACACATCATGATTTTGTTTGTGTTTTGGTGTTTAAATTGTACTTTCCTGGTGCGGTTTTGATGTTATGTGTTAAATGATTAAGTGCTAAATGATCATATCTGATGTTTTTATTTCTTGGTGTTGTTTTGCTGTTATGATTAGATAGTTTATAACACTATTCTGATATAGGTTTTTGCTTTAGACAACTTGTATAATCTGATGAAGTTAATTGCTTACTAATGGATCTATTTTCGATGTTTTTATTCGAGTAAAAAATAATGAACTGACTAAGCTATTTGCTTTAGAATACTGATATTATCTGTTTATGTTATTTGTTGATTAATTTAGCTGTTTTGCTGTTTTGGATAGAGAACAAATCTTGTTGCTATGTTGTTGAATGACTGATTAATATTATGACTGAATATAGTTTAAGTATTTGAATAGCACAAACATTAACAAATAGGAAGCAGGAATATTTATTAATGGAATTTCTTGTAATTGCGATAAGAATACATAATCATAATTGAAACTGTTTCTGAAATTACTAAGCACACAGATTTTTTTTTCAACTTTCAAAATTTTTCAATCTTTATCTTCTTTTGCCCTTTTGGCTCCTCTGAACAGCTTGAGCCTTCTCCAAACACCTCAGTTTGATCCCTCTTCTTAACCTTTTCCTTGTAGCCATTTCCAGCAATAAGTGAACAGTCAATTTCACCCTTTGCAACCCAGTTTGGGCTGTCAACTTTAGACTTTACAGCCTTGTTTAAGCTGTACAGTTCAGTCTTAACAGCCCTTATTGGGCTGTAACCTTCATCATCTTCAGCCCTTATTGGGTTGTTCATTTCAGAATGTGCAGCACATATTGGGTTGTTCTCTTTCAGTTCAGCCTGCACAACCCTTTTAGGGCTGTTCACTTTAGCTTGTACAACTGTGATTGGGATGAGCAGTTCACCATTTGATTCCTTCATTATTAGAAAATATAAATTAGTAGAAAATATAATTTTGTATATTATAAGTAGAATTAATGAGGTAAAAACCTGTGAATTTATTGGCAAATGTCCAAATCGATTCAGCAAAATCGGATCAGTTGTAATGCGGGCAACTGTAAATGGACCTTTGTAAGATCCAAACTGATCCTTCTGCTTCGACACTTTAAACATGAATGCTTTATCATTCAATAGCTCAATTCCACTTGGCAAAAGGGCTCCATCATCTTCTTGTATAATTCAGCATAAGAATAATAAATTTAACGATAATTTAACTAATCATTAGGGCACTTAGAGAAATAAAAAGGGTGCATGCCTTCAACATGTTGTTGACAACTTCTTCGCAAGATTTTCCAATCATCTCTCTTGAAACTTTATCCCAACACAAAAGTGGTACAACTCTCGTGTCGTCCACAATTGAAATGTGGAGCTTGTACCTTAACATTTAAAATTAAGATATTATAAGATAATATTATTATAGACTATAATTATAAAATGAGAGATACAATTACCTTAAAATCGCAAAAGGAATAGAGTCCTTGCAATAATTGCACCAAAAACTCTCTCCTTTGGGCTCCACTTTCCGAACACATTCCGGGCAAGATTTGAAGAAAAATTGCCAGATATGTCAATGATATTGCCATAGATCCAATAATTACGTTCCTAAAAATAAAAAATAAATAATATATCATATAAGTGATCCGAATATTAATTATGAAATTTGAAGATTTAATAATTTTATATATATTAGTTAATTAATTTATAATATTATTTTTACTTCATTAGCATTCAAAAAATCAGCCACACTCTTTATTGGAGAAATTTTCGACTCCAAATCTTCACCAATATTAGATATGAAGGGCCTCACATATTGGAAAGTTGACTCACTTGGCCTTATGTGTGAGTTGTACCTTTATATTCAACCAATAAAATTTGAAAAAGTCAATATATTAATCAATTGATAAAGTATATTATGATACAATAAGAAAGTATACAAAATAAAATAAATATCATTACCTTTCTTTGAAGTCCAAAATTTCGGGTGCATCACCCATGATAAGTTTTGTAGCATCAAAAATGTTCCCAGCTTTTATAGAGCCTAAAGGAGATAAAAAATTATTTAGAGAACAATATTAATTTTAAGGATAAAAAAAAATCATTCAATGTGAAGAACGTACCATCCTCAAAAACCCTTGCTCGGCAAAATTGAACAATTACTACACGCAAGTTCGTCACCGGAGAATTGTTCAAGGCATCAACAATGACTTGCACATATCCTTCCCACAATGTGCAAGTCAAATGGCGCCCCCTTGAAAAAAGAAATAAATATTGAATATTTAGTTAAAAATAAAATCGTAATTACTTGAAATGTAAAAAATTGCTTATAATCTTTAACTTACGCAACATCTTCTAGAACATTGTCTATGAATTTCTTTTCCACTCCATTTGAATTTGTAATTTGTACGCTTTGAACCAAAGCGATACGGCCAATCAAATCTAAAAAATTAAACAATTAAACAATATAAATTAAACTTATACATTGTAACAAAAGAGAAATAATATTAATCCATCAAGAGAAAAAGAATTACCAAAAATTTTATTGGAATCGATTGATTGAGGGTCGGATAGTTCTTTGAAGTCTTTGAAGTTGAACAACAATCTCGGGTAGTTGTTTTCAACCACCTCATCCATTTTTGTCTCTTTACCAAACTCAAGCTTGTGACTTGATTCGGTAAATTTGAAAGCACTCTTGTCCTCCAAGAGTTCCCAACTTGTAATGATATACACGTGTCCTTCGGTAAGGTTGAAGTCTTTGAATTTTTTTGCCAACGAATTGGGCGTCGAACCATGAATCCGTTGTCCTAAAAAAATTACAATATATCATTAGGAAATTAATATTTGGACACATATAAATGAATTACAATAATAAGATGCAAAAAAAAAAAAAAAAAAAAAAAAA
>CACSLK010006441.1:3087720-3106592 GCA_902706635.1 Striga hermonthica
ATCAAAATCTCTTTCCACATTTTTTTGTTGTTAAAGAGACCAAACACTTTTCATTTACCAACTCTACATATTGAAACCAAATACACAACAATTGGGCGGCTCAACAACCCATTGAACACCTAAATTGCCAAATACACACCAAAAGGTTTAAGGCCATTGAACACCTAAATTCCCAAATACACACCAACACCAAAAGGTTTAAGGCCAAGAAATACCTTGTTGCTTCTTAAAGTGCGATTTGGTACGTATATTAGCCCCCAAAAAAATTTAAAATAATACCTCAATTTAACCATACATATTTCAAATGAAAAAATCTCCTCCATTGAACTCAAAATGCAGATTTTAACTAAAAAAAACCCTAAAAATCGCCTAAATAACACACACAAAAAAAATAAAAAAAAGCACCTTCAATCGACGAAGGAGAACTCAAAATACACATTTTAACTAAAAAAAAAAACCCTAAATATCGCCTAAAAAACACAAAAAAAAAAGAACCTAAATCGCCGGAGAAGATAGCACGGAGAAGATAGAACTCGTCTAGTCGGAATCTCAGGGAAAGAGGACAATTGAAATCGGCACTCGAAATCGCCGGAGCTCTGCAATTTTTTTTCAAATTTTCGCCGGCAATCGAAATAGAGAGAGAGGGATTTTTTTGCTTTTAGCATTTCTTAGTGATGATATTGGGGAGCGGGAGATTGATTTTAGGAAAAAAAAAAAAGAAAAAGCTGAAAAAAATGAGTTCAAGGGCACATAAGTCTTTTTGACACCCAAATTGGCTATATTTCATTTTTTTAAAAAAGATGGTCATATTTCATTTTTGTCTTTAGTTAAGTGCTATAAAGGGCCATTACCACATTGAAATTTGTTAAAATACAACTTAGTACCTTTTTCTGTTGTTTTCAGCATGTCCGCTTCATTGACTGATTATTTTCTGCATATAAAGTAGATTGGGTTATTCGAATGAAATCAAACACATAGAAAATCTTGAAATACATGTAATGATATATTCTGTTACTTATCTGTTAAGTCCATGAATCTTTGTCATCACCTCTTGGCCTTCGTTGCAGTCTGAATTTTTTCAGGTAAAAGAAAAAAATGTAAGTGTAATATCATGTTAACATATTTGCTAAGAATTTAAAGTGTTTAACTTTACCTGAAGTGTTGTCGTTGAACGGCCTGAGTTATCTGAGTTAGTATACCTAAACCTAATCAATTTCCTAAACCTAAACCCAACTACCATCCCAGGCCTAAAAGTAAAGGTTAAATTTCCTAAACCTGTAAGTATACCTAAACCTAACTCCCATCCCAGACCTAATCCTAAACAATTTCCTATCATACTACTAGCCCAGCCACTTTCTACCCATCTACTCAGCCAATCCCAACCCATCACTATGCCCATTCCATCCAATACTGAGCCCACGATTCTGAATACCCACATCCCAGCCCAATACCAAACCAACCCACATATAAGCCCAAAACTCAGCCCACAATTCTCCCAAACCACATCCCAGAGCAATACTAAGCCAACCAACTCCTAGCCCACTTTAACCCAACCCAATACTAACATCCCATCCCCAGACGATCCCCAACCATCTACCTACCCAGACCTCTCTAACCTTACTCTTAAACTTCTGTATAGTCTAATAAATTAACAGAAATTATTTTTTTACGAACGAACTAAGAATCAAATAACCTTATCAACTTTAGATCTTCACATATATTTTAAGAAAATAGGCGAAAAAATAGTATACCTAAGAAATATCAAACGAAATTTTGTTTTTACATAAAAAAAATAGAGCACAATGTCGTGTTTGTTTTCTCAGATCTGCTAAGAACATGTTGAAAAGACGTTAAAAATTTTGAAAATCAGACAAATTTTTCTTTTTACGCCAACTTTAAAAAATATGTTGAATTATCTTCGGATCTTTACAGATCTAAGCTGCTATCGCCCGTTTTGTACCGAAAATACTATGACCCAGTATGTCGATTTTAAAAAACGACCAATTTTCTTAGAAGACGATTGCCTGATAGGGGTAGAAGACGATTGTTTGAGAAGAGAGAAATTTGTAGAGCGAAAAATATAGATCAATGTCACAAGATCTTGACAGATCTGTTAAGAACATTGTTGAATAAGGCTTAAATCTTTGGAAAATCAAACAAAAAATTCTTTTAAAATCCAAAAAATAAATATATATTAAATTACAGTCGAATCGTTATAGATGTAATATGTTATCGCCAGTTTTGTACCGAAATACTATGAATCAGTATTTCGATGTTCAAAAAACTGGACGATCTGTATATCTCCACCTCTCTTTCTGGTCGAAATAAACAAAACTAGGGTTCAATTTTGGCAGAAGTTCGAAAAACATTAAAGAATCGCCGGTAAAATTAAAATTTTCAGCTAGATTCTCAGCGAAAAAGCGTAGAAGACGATTATCTGAGAAGAGAGAAATGAGTAGAGCGAAAATGGTGCGGCGGAGTAAGTGAAGAAAGAGAAATGGCGTAAGACTCAGATAGGGTTTGGAGTAGATGATTAAATATGCAGCAAAATACATGCGTCATGCTGCGTGATTACAGCTTTTGAATGCCTATAACAATAACAATTTACTTAATAAAGGCCCAATTTGCTTTTTTCCAGGCCCAATATTTGTTTTTACACAACTATTAAATTTGGGGTGTAATTTTTTAACTAGTCGGCCCAATAAATTTTATCATGATATATAGTACCCAAGAAAATAATAAATTTTATCATGATATATAGTACTCAACAAAATAATTACAACTATTGAGCCCAAATTTTGTAGTTCCAAAAAATAATCATTAAAATAAGTATGACTATTACATATATAAATTTTATACACATAGTTGTGATTGTTATATAAACCTGAATGTTTTTTTGTGTTTGCTGCATTTTAATTTTTCAGAAATGATTTAAATTTAGTTTGACAAGAATAAATTTACAAGTGTTATATCTTAAATTCAAGTATATGTATTTCAATTATTGCAGGTACATCATTAGATTTGTCTGCATGTACACTAGTGCCTACTAACACGTCTTCTATTATTCAACAATCCGGTATATATATTTTTTATTTTTCTCAATTTTTTTTTATTTTAAGTGCTTGTGTCATTATAAGAAATATTTTTTGGAATATGTTTTTATTTTACTGACTTTTATTTAACCTTTCATTTTAGGTGTTACTTTCGTAAATTCTCAACGATCGTCTCAAAAGAGTTCAGTATCACACCTCGAAAATGCTTCTTCGAGCGGTTCGGTACCTTTCATTGATCTTACCATTGACGACGATGAAAATGCGAGACTGAGAATGTTTATAAACCATGTCAACAATGGTAACTCAAAATACCATTGTTAAAAAATCTTACTTATTTATTTATAACAAAATAATAATTTTATTTACTCATGTATATTAACTCGCATATATTTTTTCAGTTTCATCCTCAAACTTGCCACCTCGGATGAACGTAGGCGGTCGCCCGAGACTCGCCTTACGACCCATTACAAATGGTATTTCAAAAAAAATATCAATTTGTTTAATTTAATTATTTATTTTGAAAATTAATTTTTTCTCACATATATTTACATATTAACTCTTGATTAAATATAACAATTATCTAATGACGTGCAATGTCACCTTTAAGCTTGCCACCTCGGACTTATGTAGGCGGGTGTCCCAGACTCCCAATCCATACCTTCACAAATGTTTGTAGTCAAAATCTATCTTCCGTTTCGGCACCCATCAACAATGGTAAATATTTATTTAAAATTATTATATTTTTTTATTTTGTGATAATTATTTATGGTCTTTTTACCCATTGTCATTAGATTTTGAAAATATTTACATTAATTGATAAATTTGTACTATATTTATACATTATAATGATGCAGAATATTGGGATATTGGCGATGCATCATTTCGTTGCATTCATTGTGGTGCCAGATTTTGGTATGCCGAGAGACTGGGCAAGCCATCTAAACCTAGGGTCCCCAAATATTCTGGCTGCTGCAACCATAGATACATCGAACTCCCACCCGTTTGCACTCCGCCTCCCTTTCTGCGTGACCTTATTTTTGGGACGGGTTCCCGAAGCAAGCACTTTCAAGAAAACATTCGGTCCTACAATAACATGTTTTGTTTCACATCCATGGGGGGAAAAATTGATATTGACATAAACAAGGGAACCGGCCTACCCGTCTTCCGTTTGCACGGTCAGAACTACCATTTAATGGGTAGTTTGCTTCCCGACTCTGGTGCTTCTCCGAAATTTGCTCAATTGTACATCTATGACACAGAGAACGAAGTTTCAAACCTATTGTCTTCAGTGAGGTATATATTATATTTATCAATAAAAAATGAGTACTTATTTTTTCTTCACTCTATTATACACTTCATGTACTAATTCAATTATATTCTTTTTTTAATGGCAGGAGAGATTCTAAAAGAAATAATCTTGATGAGGATGTAGTTCGTGGTTTACAAGAGATGCTCGATCATTACAATGTGTTGGTCAAGTTGTTTAGAATGGCTCGGGATACGGTGAACCAGCACCAGCAAATCGAAGTTAAGATGCATCTTATCGGTAGAAGGAACAAAGATGGTCGACGTTATAATTTACCCTCGACTTCGGAAGTTGCCGCCTTAGTTGTTGGCGATTTTGATGATGCTATGGGGAGCAGGGATATTATAGTAGAAAATCGGAGCGGACGTTTGCAGCGGATCAATGAGTTGAACGCTTCCTACTTGGCTCTCCATTATCCTGTTCTTTTTCCATACGACGAGGATGGTTACAGGGAGGACATTCCATTCTCCCCCCTAAAACCGATTACGAAGAGGTCGAGGAAATTTATCAGTCCGAACGAGTTCTTCAAATATCAGATGCACGATCGAGATGCCGAATTATCGTCAATTCTTTCTGCTCGGAGGTTGTATCAGCAGTTTGTTGTGGACGCTTATACAATGGTGGAGGGATTTTGGCTCATATACATCCGATTTAATCAAGGAAACTTGAGAATTGAGTTGTATAGACGACTTTCAGATGTCGTGTTGCGCGGTGACACTAATCCTGCTTCTCAAGGCAAACGGATTATACTCCCGTCATCCTTTACGGGAGGCCCGAGATATATGATTCAGAACTATCAGGGTGCAATGGAAATTTGTCGTTGGACCGGTTATCCTGACATTTTCATAACCTTCACTTGCAATCCGAAGTGGCCCGAAATCAGTCGTTTTCTTGCTGAGAGGAACCTCAACCCAGAGGATCGTCCTGATATCATTTGTCGGGTTTTTAAGGCAAAGTTGGATGCATTGATGAGGGATGTTCGACATAACAAGATTTTTGGAGATGTGAAAGCAGGTATTTCTTCTTGTGCAATTATGTAATTAATTTCTTTATATTTTTGTGATATTTTATTTTTGGCATTATATTATTTTTCACATAAATATTGATGATTTGCAGCAATCTATACGATTGAATTCCAGAAGCGTGGCCTTCCTCACACCCATATCTTGCTTTTCCTTGCCAAGGAATTCAAGATACAGACTACTGATGGCATAGATAAAATAATTTCTGCCGAGATACCGGATGAGGCAATCGATCCGTTTTACTATGCCGCTGTTAGAGATCATATGATGCACGGCTCATGCAGAAGTGTTCGCCCGAAATATCCGTGTATGGCGAACGATTGTTGCACGAAACATTTTTCTAAAAAGTTCTCTGAAACCACAACCCTTAACGAAGAAGGCTATCCACGATACAGACGTCGTGATAATGGCAGGACCATAGTAAAAAATGGCATTCCCCTGGATAATAGATATGTTGTGCCTCATAACAGAAAATTGCTCATGAAGTACGGCGCGCACATAAATATGGAGTGGTGAAACCAATCGAGGTCCATCAAATATTTGTTCAAGTACGTGAACAAGGGGAATGATCGCGTTACTGTCACCTTCCATGCATCCAATGGAGATGAGTCCTCTAGCAGGCCAGTTGACGAGGTGAAGATGTTCTATGATTGTCGGTACATTTCATCTTGTGAGGTTGCGTGGCAGTTGTTGGATTTTGAGATTCAATACAAGCACCCATCAGTGGAGCGATTGAATTTTCACCTCGAGAATGAGCATCCGTGCTATTATCCCGATCAAGCCCCGATCGATGAAGTGGTTGGGAAAAATAAAAATGCCGCCAGCAAATTTTTAGCTTGGATAGAAGCTAACAAGAAGTATCCCGAAGCCAGGAAACTGACATATGTTGAGGCTCCCACCAAATTTACGTGGCACTCGGAAACCAACAGTTGGGAGCCTAGGAAAAGAAGTGACCGTATCGCGCATTTGTACTACGTCCCCCTGGTGCTGGTGACATATATTACTTGTGGTGTCTTATCAACGTTGTTCGAGGTGCAACGTGCCATCGTGACTATATGAAGTTGGATGGAGTAACACCATTCTTATCGTGACGCGTGTTTTTCCCTCGGTCTGGTTGAGGACGACAAAAAGTACATTGAAGGGATTATCGAGGCAAGCCAGTGGTCGAGTGCCAATTCGTTGAGAAACCTTTTTGCTACTTTGTTGTCTTCTGATACTCTCGGTCTACCGGAGTTCGTGTGGGAAGCATGTTGGCCTTACCTATCAGATGATATATTATATAATCGTCGCAGGATTTTACAACATCCAGGTAAACAAATCAATTACGGTCACAAACTTCTGTTTTTTTTTTTTTTGTTTCCTTCATGAAGTATGTCTTTATATTTATAATCTTTGTATAATATTGTTACAGAATTGGTTTTGAGCGATGATGAAGTAAAGAATCTGGCATTGGTGGAGGTTGAAAAAATTTTGCGCAGATGTGGTTCGACTCTACGCGATTACAGTACAATGCCTTTCCCTAATCTCGACCGTAATGAGGCATCCACGAACAGACTGGTGATGAACGAGTTGAATTATGATCGTCGTGCACTCGCTATTGAGAATCAGGAGTTGGTTGCCAATATGACTGATGAGCAGCGCAATGTTTATGGCTCGATAATGGACTTTGTTTACCGTACCTACGGCCTCATGTTTTTCGTTTATGGTTGGGGCGTTGTCTTCTGCTTTGAGATCCAAAGGTGAGATTGTGTTCGAGCAGTATCGCATCACTTTTGTTGCCCGGCGGACGAACTTCGCATTCACGATTCAAAATCCCACTAAATCCAGTGGAAGGCTCTACATGTGATATTAGCCAGCAGAGCCCTTTGGCTGAACTCATCATACGATGTCGGTTGATCATTTGGGATGAAGCTCCGATGATGAACAAATATTGCTTCCAGGCAGTTGACAACACCTTGCGTGCCTTAATGGAAGCAGTTGATCCATCGAGGAAAAATATCCCATTTGGCGGCAAGTGTGTTGTGTTAGGTGGGGATTTCAGACAGATACTGCCCGTTGTCCCTAAAGGCAGTCGGAGCGACATAGTTAATGCAACCATCAATTCATCCAAGTTGTGGCGCGATTGTATCCTTCTGAGACTGACTCGGAATATGAGGCTTCGAAGCCTTGGTGGGGGTGATGAGTACAATGAGTTGAGGCGCTTCTCTGAGTGGCTTGCAAACATCGGCGATGGTGCAGTCGGTGGATCGAACGACGGTTGTACCGATATCGACATCCCCGACGATATTCTTCTACACTCACAAGGGGATCCTATTGGTACTATTGTTGAGAGTACCTACCCGATGTTTAGTAGTGCAGGTGACGATCTTAGCTACCTGAAGGACAGAGCCATACTCGCTCCCGCACTTGATGTGGTTGAGTCCGTTAACGAGTACATGAGCTCGATGAACTCATCTGAGGGAAGGACTTATTTGAGTTCAGATACCGCGTGCAAGTCAGATGCTGGATATGATTCTCTTCAGGATCTTCACACTCTTGAATTTCTCAATAGGATCAAGTGCTCTGGACTTCCGAATCATAAACTGCACCTTAAGGTCGGCACTCCAGTGATGCTTCTCAGAAACATTGATCACTCCATGGGATTGTGTAACGGTAATGTTCATCAGAATTCATTTGTCGTCTATATTTATTTTTATCATTGTACAAATTTGAGTGATATGTTTTTGTTTCTGAGTTTTTATGTTAACAGGTACACGGTTGGTTATCACTAAGCTCAGCAGTCATGTCCTCGAATGCAAGATTTTAACTGGTGCCAGAGCTGGTGACAAGGTTCTTATTCCTAGGCTCACAATCATACCATCCGATTTGAGGGTACCGTTCAAATTTCAACGCAGACAATTTTCGCTTATGATTTCATATGTTATGACTATCAACAAGAGTCAAGGCCAGTCACTTTCACACGTCGGCTTACTATTGAAGAACCCTGTCTTTAGTCATGGACAGTTGTATGTGGCACTATCTAGAGTCACGAATCGGAGGGGTCTAAAGATAATGATCTGTGGTGATGGAGATTTTGACTATAGGAAAACCACAAACGTTGTATATAAAGAAGTGTTTAATAATATTTAAGTTTAGATTTTTGTTGTTGAACTTGAGTTATCAATGACCGTGTTATTATTTTTACTATTGGTTTCTTTTTTATTTTTTTCATTATCATATAGCTTTTCGTGCAAATGCACGAGTTAAAAACTAGTAATTGTAGTATAAACAAGACAGAAAGAAATAGTTAACGATTGAAAATTGAGGTGAAAGTGATTGGTTTATGTTTGAAAGAAAAAAAAAAATAAAAAACAAGAATTACACATAAAAAAGAATTGTGTGACCCATCTAATTAGGTTAATTAGGTGAGTCGACTTGTCATACTTTGTAAAGAGAAAAAAGTATATACTTATGTTATGAGATGTCATATATATTTACGTTATTTTTTAGAATGCCTTTTCTTTTTCAATTTATGTCATATTTATGTTATGCAGTTTCAAACTCATTTCAATATTTCAAATGTTATGAAATTGCCCTCTATATTCTTCAAGCACGTTGAAGAACGCAGTTTCAAACTCATTTCAAATGTTAGATTGCCTTTTTTTTTCCTTGTGAGTTATGTCCTTTTTTTTTTGTTACGGAAAAGAAAAATAGCGACAAACGTAATTTTTAATTTGGATTACTATTATTAATTAAATTATCAAATAATAAAAAATAAGTTATTTGTAACTTAAGATAATTAAAACCACAATATTTAGAAAAATCTTCAAGTATATTAATGTTTTCATGAGAAAATTCAAATGTAAATGATTAAATTAGCAAACAACTAATTTTACCAACCACAATTTCACAAAAAACATAATTTTACAAATAGCTAATACAATCTACTAACCTCCGACATCTAACCATTGATTGTCAAATAAGCCCTCTATCTTTTATAATCTAGTCCACAAATGACCTTAATGACAGTCAAGTACTCGTACGAAAATTATTTGCTCGCATTGAAAGAGAATTATTGGTTTCAATTTTTTGTTGTAACATCAAACACATAAGTAGTTTATCCATGTGAGTGTAGCATCAACAAGAACGTCATAGCAATATTCAGAAGGCATATTTCAGAAATTTGCAGACTCGGCCAGTGATTATCGCGTTTTGCTGTGTGTAAGTAATAGTGAAAAAGTGTATATGATTAAATGCATCCATGAACCTAATCACCAAGAAGGTACAATTAAAAGCATTGGATGATTCTGTAAAACGCACCCTCAGCAGTCTATCTTCAGAGATGTGTCGGTTCCTGCATGGAATGAAACAACTGTTACTAGAATTCCACTGGTAATACGAAAGCCCGAAAAACATATGCTGGCCATGACTCTTTAAGTGTACAAACATCACTATTCACTTATTAGTATTTCTGAATATGGCAAGCTAAAGGAGATCGTCATTTGTCATATTTGCTCCGTGAAGAAAATGCTGAGGTAACGCCTCCATGACTGCACTAACAGAAGTCTAATTTGCTTGCATCAAACCTAACATAAACATGGCAAATCTAGATGCCAATTTTACAAGAAACAACTAGCACAACAGAAAAGAAAAGCCGACAATCTCCAAAATATCCACACCGTTCTTTTCATGGCCAGTAAGACAACAATCATTTTTTTAAGGAACATTAAAGATGGTGGAATTTGTCTTTCTACCAGGCTATGGCGTCAATAGAGGACCTTATTGCCAAGGACCAAGCCAATAAGCAGATGGCTTGCCCATATGCCATCATTGTGCATGAACTAGTCTTAAAATTAGTTATGCACAAAAGGCAAGGGACTATTTAATCTTGGCATTTGACAATCGGAAAATATACTTGGCACGTGTTATGACGCTATTTTTTTGCCATACATTGGTCATAAATCACATCCACAGAAATAACAACTCTAGATGCAATTCATTCAATAAATCTTCTAATGAGCCAGAAGGCACAGGACACCTAGGGACAAATCTTCCGGCACGTGTGTATAATTCAAGGCAACAAGAAAGACAAATAATTAATTACCAAAACTTAATAATTAATTATCAAAACTTAATTTGTATGGATGTTGAATTTTTCAAGAAGCAGAAAGGTTGAAACATCAGTCAAACTACCTAGGGTGGTACTGTATGGGCATCATCCAGATATCAAACTCAAAGAAGAAGACGGGGTACGACTTTCCCATCTTCCGGATTCAGTAAAAGACTGAATGACATTAGCAGGCGAGCAATTTTTGTGACATTAATGGAAGATCTTCACAGTTGCATGTACACGAAACTAGAAGTCAGAAAATGCAATTCCAAATCTGTAAAAAGTTCATATTGCTCCTTCCAGTCCCATCATACTATCAATTATTTAACTTATCCAAATATATGCCAACTGAATTAAGTAGGAGAAGAAAACCAAAATTCAGTCTCACTCTTATATGGGTAACTAATACATTCAATGAACACATGGTAGAAGCTTGTGAAAGAAAGATCCACGATTCTGATGGCTCTCAAGTGGGACATAAGTGCTCTGAGAGACAATGGTCACTTATAATTTGTTTAGGCATCGAACTTCAGAATGTACAATTACTCTAACATGTTGATTAGAAGGTATCAAAGCATAAGTCAGTATATCATATGGTATTTGTTAATGCTACGCGCTACTTTCTGAATAATGACATTAAAAACAGCAAGGAATATATGCATATATATATATACTTTCAGTCCATTGTGAAGAGAAAATGCAAACCTTAGAGAGTCAATTGCTATCACGGCCATGAAGCATGTCAAGAACCGCTAAAGCAGCTTTCTGAAAATTATCTTTCTCTTCTTCTAAAACAACCTTCCTCTGAAGAGCAGCATCTCTGGTCTTCTCTATCTCCTCTTTTATGCCAGCAGAACTTTGATCAATTTCACTGTCACATTCGAGAACAAAGTGAGTAATTTAGAACAGACTGAGGAAATTACGAGGTTGTACTTATTTGCAACAGTAATTGAATCTAAACTGAGGATGGCTCAAGATAGAGAAGCTGACATGTTAGAGAATACTAAAACCAGCTATATTAAAATCTAAGGTTATACTATCCATGAATAATAGTTATGCAGCAATTAAAGCATGCAAACATCTACAAGTTGAAACATGCTTGGTCAGCTAAGAGCTCACTTTGTCATCTTAAGCATGTTGTCCATCGCAACTTGCGCATTTTGAGAGAGATCTGTACATCTCAAATAAAATCGTTTTTTGTTAGATCAAAAACTCATATAATTAAGCAGGCATCATAAATGGTAAAGTCGATGAATATGCTCTGATTTTTCAAACATATTACATGGACAATGATAAGGCAACACATCATATAGGTATCATAAATGGTAAAGTCGATGAATATACTCAGAAAAATAGCACAAACCTAAACAGAGAAATCTCATCACCGCGAATAAAAAATGACTACACAAACTTCCAAAAAGAAATCAATTACGAGGAAGTATTACACAATTTACTGATGGAAGGAACTCAAACCTAACAGTGATTCTCCATAGAGCAGCGCATAGATAAATTCGAGCCGCGTTCTTATTTTGTAGGTATCGGATTAAAAGCCCGATTGACAGAGAGATTAGGCCACAGCTTGAATCATAAGAATACTGCCTAGGCTACATACACACGATTTGCATCTGTACGCATATGCGCGCTCGCGCTAAAGCAATGAGAAGGCTTACAGTAAACGAGAGAAGCGAGCGGAGACTCGGCGGCGGAAGGAGGCACGAGATCCTCGCCGGCGGGTGGTGGTGATGGCGCCATCCTTTGATCCTTGAGAGAGATAGAGAGAGAGAGAGAGAGAGAGAGAGAGAGAGAGAGAGAGAGAGAGGGTAGGAGGAGCCGGTGGAGAAGGAAATTGAGGGCGGGAGTTTTCAGCGATAACGAGGGCTTTTCAATTTCAGCAGTGTGCCATTTGATACTGCGAGTTAGGACGGGAACTGTTTGTAATTTTTCTTTTTATCTACTCTCTTTTTCCAAGACCAAGTTCATTCACACCTCAAACCAACCCAACTTATTTTTATTTTATTCTTATTTATTGATTAAACATAATCTACAATTAATTTGTATTATTGTTTTAATTGTAACTGAAAGATATTTATTTTGGCATTAGTTCGAAGGTTCTAACAAGCACCTGGAACTACAGAAACAGGGAAGATCTTTGTTTATTTGTTGCCTTAATTACAATTATTTTATATTCCATAAATAAGATATTCTGGATCTTATTATGGTACTTTGATTTGTAGGAAATCGGATGAGATAATGAAGGAAGAGGCGTGTATGATAAAGAGATCAAGGAGAGAGAGAAGAAGATTCACTTACCATATTCTTATGCTATAAACAAGGAAGGAAATCAAGGTTGGAGTCCTATGCCTTGTAGAAGACTCCAACCCTAAGGAGATTCTTTTAAATACCCGTATGCAAGCTCTCATTGCGGCTGCTGAGTTTTGAAGATTTATAGAGCAACAATTGAGCTTCGTGTATTCTGTTTTTATTGAGTTGTACACAGTTCAGTCTGAGAGTTCGAACTAGCTCAAGGACTGAAGCTGTTTTATTTTGTTCTTTGTGTTTCATCCAAAGAATTAAATATGCATAGATAATATATTAATTATTTTACAAGCTAGCCCTAATATACAAGTGAAAAATATATTATAACCCTATTGATTTTTAGACATAAACGAACAGAGTCATCTGAAAATAATTCATTTAATATCTATGTCCCGTGCATTGCACGGGGTGCGTACTAGTTTATCTATTAAACATAATCCACAATTGATTTGTGTTTTAACTGTAACAAATTAATTGAAAATTATATTTAAAGTCGTTGATGTGCTCTTGCACCTCAAACCGGCCTTCCACTGATCCTCAACCGCTTGCTCCCCCGAGAACTTGCAAAGACGTCGGGAAGTGCTCTTGGCGTTAAACCTCTGATGCTCAAGTCAGTAAAGGATAGATAAAAGTTGTATGTAATTGTATGTAGTGTTTAGGATTTTTGAGTGTGATTATCTTACATTCTTCCCCAATTTACCTATTTATATGATATTATTTAGCTTCTTCCGTACGCTTCGTTCCTCGTCTGTTAAATAATTTAATCTTTTTTTATCCTAGCCTTACACGTGTCCCCTATGCATCAGTCTGCATAACTGCCACATCAGTTCGGCCTTTAGCCTTTCACAGACAATTCTTTCTTTAAAAGTTCCCCTGCCACATCATATCGAGCTACTCATGTGATGAACCCTTCAACCCAACTACCCTTAACCAGAGCCACTTCTGTTACGGGTTCAGGCTATACTGAACTATCAATACTCCTACTTGACCGAGCTACTAAAGATCCTACTTGGCCAAGCTACTAAAGTTCCTATCAGTCTGAGCTATTAACACTCTTACTGGCCGAGCTACTAGAGATCCTATTTGGTCGAGCTACTAAAGGACCTATCGGTCTGAGCTACTAACACTCTTAGTGGCCGAGCTACTAGTATTCTGACTGAGTCGAGCCATTGATACTCTTAATAGGCCGAAATCTTAACTACAACCGATCCGAAGATTGAGCTAGCCACCCCCAGTTTTCTGAGCTATTCTTATATGCTACATCAGTCGTAATGATTTCAAAAAACTAATATTTTATCGTGTAATAAGAAAATTACGAACTCAACTAAAAATTAAAAATAAAAGAACTAGAATACAATATTAAAATTAATTACAAACACTTCAAATAAATCACACATCAATTACCTTTACCAAATAGAAAAATTGATATAAATTGATCCCAAAAAAAATACAAATTTTTATATTTTTTATTTTACATATTTAATATAAATTGATCCCAAAAAATATAAATTATTTTGTATGTTATTTAAGAAATACACTTGTCCTATAAAAGTTGGACAAGTGTCCCATGTGTCTCTCAACACTTGGTTGTGACCCAAGGTCACATTATGACTTGAGTCACAACATTTTTCTGACCTTTTTTCTTTTCATTTTGCTGGTGATGGGTCACCACTAAACATATTTAATTATATATTTAATGATAAAAATATATTTAAGTAATGGTAAAAATACATTTAATTATATATTATACATATAAAATAAATAAATATATATATTTATTATTAAATCGCTTCGATCGATTCGACCAGTGAATCATTGAACCGGTAGTTTCACCGGTTCGATGACCGATTCGGCTTTGAAAACAATGGTTAATACCGTGCATCCTACGGACTACAAAATAATTTTGTTTAAAAAAGTTATCAAAAGTCCTCTAATTAAAAAAGTCTCGTAAAATCTTCATATGCACTTTAAATACCGAATGATTTATAAAGACTATTAAAAAACTTTTTAAAATTTAATAACTAAATTTAAAAATCTCCATTAAATGCACGTAGATTCTTTAAAAATCTCAAAAAGTTTAAATTCAATACACCAAAATTTTTAAATTTTAAATAATCTTTAAAAGTTTAATCAAATACACCCATGCAGTGTTTTTCAACTCGGACCGGCCCGGCGGGTCGACCCGGGACCCGGTCGACCCGGAGCCAGAACCGATCCGGGTGTGCTAATTAGACCGGATAACAAATGAACCGGTCAAACCCGGTCAAAACCCGGTCAACCCGGCCTTGACTCGGGCGACCCGGGGCATTGACCCGGCCGGGTCAACCCGGTTGACCCGGTCCCTACAAATATTTTAAATTTTTTTTTTTTTATTTTTTTAAAAATAAAACTATGTATATATATTTATATGGTAAATATTTATTATTAAAAAAATATTATTATCACTTTAATATACAAATTTTACATACAAAACATTTAATTTTGTTATTTTATGTATATTTATATGACAAAATACTATATATATATATATAATTTTAAAAATTTTAAAATTAATTATCCGGTTCAGCAATTGACCCGGTGACCCAGCGGTTGAACCGGTGACCCGGTGACCCGGAGACCTTCCCGGGTCAATCACCGGGCCGGGTTTAAAAACTATGCACCCATGGAGCTTCATTTTTCTTTCTCGTTCTTAGTTCTCACCGACATTTAGATGCTGATTGTCTAAATTACATCAATACACGTCTTTGTAAAGAGTGAATTGTAATAACTGTTTAATTTTATTGATAAACATGTAAATTGAATTAATTGAGCCGAAGCTCGTATGGGCTTGGGCCTAATATTGCCCAGACTAATCTGACTGATATATTTTTAGTCCGTTGGGCCTTAAAACTCTCCATTGAGGCTGAACATAAAGATTATTACAACAACAACAAAGCCTTTTAGTCCAAAACAAGTTGGAGTAGGCTAGAGATGAAACCCAACAGAAAAAAAAAAAGAAAAAAAAAATTGGAGCAAAAGAAAAAAGAACAAAAGTCACGGTTCCAGCACGTTGATCGCTAGTCTCCAAGCGCTCCTATCCACCGCTAAATCTTTGGAGATAATCCAATCTTTAAGGTCTCTCTGAACCGACTCTTCCCAAGTGAGTTTAGGCCGACCTCTATCTCTCTTAACAACATCGGCCCGCTGTAGAACTCCCCTACGCACCGGTGCATCGGGAGGCCTCTGTTGGACATGTCCGAACCACCTCAGCCGATGTTGAACCAATTTCTCCTCAATTGGAGCCACCCCGACCCTATCACGAATATCCTCATTTCGGATTCTATCCCTTCTTGTGTGCCCGCAAAACCAACGCAACATACGCATCTCTGCTACACTTAGTTGTTGGACATGTTGCCTTTTTGTAGGCCAACATTCAGCATTGTATAACATCGCCGGGCGAATCGTCGTCCTATAGAACTTACATATTAGCCTTTGTGGCACCCTCTTATCACAGAGAACGCCCGAAGCTTGACGCCATTTCAACCAATCGGCTGCAATTCTATGTCTAACATCTTCATCAATGCCGCCATCCTTTTGTAGCATCGATCCTAAATACAGAAAAGTCTCCTTCTTGGCCACCACTTGCCCGTCAAGGCTAACATCACCATCATCATGAGTAGCCATGCTGAAAGCACACGTCATGTACTCGGTCTTCGTCCTACTAAGTCTGAAGCCTCTCGACTCTAACGTGTCCTTCCACAGCTCTAACTTCCTATTTACCCCGGCCCTATTCTCGTCAACTAGCACCAAATCATCAGCAAAGAGCATACACCAAGGGAGATCACCTTGTATGTCCCTTGTGGCCTCATCCATCACCAAGGCAAATAAATAAGGGCTCAATGCTGACCCCTGGTGTAGTCCTATTTTAATTGGGAAGTCGCTGGTATCGCCCCCACATGTTCGAACATAAAGATTATTATTATTTTTTAAAAAAATTGATTAAAAAAAAAAAGAATTAATCAGTCTGTGCACGAGCTCACGTGTACTATATTGATAATAATTTCTTCTTTTTGAGACACGAACTACTTATTTTTTTTTTAAAAAAAAAAACTCGCTAATATGTACTTAATTAAAGTTATTTATTTTGTAGAGGAATGCTTATGAATTAAATAATCTTCTTCCTCTCTATATATTATTCCCAAATGCGCTGAGCCTACATGACTGCTTCTGTTTCTTCGAAATCCTACTTGACAAACAATTATGCTTCATAATTAGGTTTGGACAAATAATATTGATATATTAATAATTAATAATCTAGGTTCGGACATTCCATAAATATTAAACAGCTAACTTAGGTATTTTAATATCACTTGTACTAATATAACACTTTAATTCTTTGTAATTTTACATATTCTTTTTAATTTTACATAGTGAGACATTAAGCGACTAATATATCCATGACTTTTGATTTGTTTCCTTCAATTAGTTATTCAATTGCAGCAAATGTATTTTAAAAGTTGATAACTTTTATATTTCTTATCGGTTTTACATATATAATATATCAAATTAATCATCTTTTGATGATCTTCGATTTGGCATCCATATTGTATATATGAAATAATATAATTTATTTATCTTTATAATAATAAAAAATAATAATATTTATTAAAATTCATTAGAAAAATAAAATTATTTCTCAATTGATATATATATATATATATGTTTAATGTAGTTATATGTTGTAAGTTAAAAAATTATTATAATATAACACAAGTAAGTCGCACAAATAAAAAAATGTCATACTAAATATATAATATATATATATATATAAGGTATTTAAATTTTTAATTACTTTTTCTCATTAATTTTAGATTTTAAGAAAAAATTAGCAAGTACCCGTGTAATACACGAGCGTTGTACTAGTGATACTATAAAATGTAACCAGCTTGATGTCCTTTAAGAAAGGTTTCAAGTTTGAGTTCTTATGAATGCAGAAAACCCTGATGGACCAACAAATTAATCGGAGCATAACTTCGAATACTGTGAATTAATATAAAAAAATGGCACTATATATGGTGAAGCGTAGTTTCGTATGTCAATCAGTCAATGTATTATTATATTTAAAAGTGGGCTTAGAATCTTTCGTTACTTGTGATGAGACAATATTGTTTGGAATAATTAATATAAAGCAGTGGGGAACTCAAATAATAAATTTTATATTTGTGAAGCCAATGTTGGTAAACAAGCAACCTGTCAAGGTACATCTATGAAATGGAATATAATAATTCAGATTTTTTTTTAACTATTTTCTACATATTAAAATCCAACAAAGATCTCATTATATTCACAAAATTGGTTCATATAGATTTTTCTTTTTTCATATTGATCTCATCTATATATATTAAAAGTCAACCTATTTACTAAAAACAGTAGCAAGAAAAGTCAACACACATTTAATGCATACTTTATTTGGAAACTTTTTACTATATGCATTAAATGCTTGCATATTTACATTTACTATCCAAATATGATATTAAAGATTTTTTTCTTAAATAATTTATGCAATGATTTTACTGATATCTATTATAATTAATATTTGTCGAGTAATATTTTTTAACCTTTATTTAATTATATAACACTAATATTTTTTTAAAAAATTAATATTATTTATTAGTTAAAACATAATGATCACATCATTAAATGATTTTATTGATGGTTAGATAATAAAATTATAGTTATTCTTTAAAATTTCGACATGTTATTTATTTGTATATTATTGTCAACCATGATAGCGTTTTTGTTGTCACATGGAAATTAACAACAACCAAATTGAGATGTATTTGAAGTAAATCTAAATGTTTAGCGACGAAAAGCCTGTGTGTTATATTCAGAAATGTAATTTGTAGCATGTAGTAAGGTGGTATTCTTGTCTGTGTGTTTTTGGGAAATTCTCTATTTCCCTTTTATATTTACATACCATATTTATCTGTACAATAATCATTACACCTTGAAAGGTCAAAGGCGGTCCTTGGTGGCTTCTCTTGATAGCTTGCCACTTGGATAAGCGTAATGATGAATTATGCTGAGTTGTTGTCGCCTTACCATGC
>CACSLK010006441.1:3117635-3129774 GCA_902706635.1 Striga hermonthica
TAAAATATAAAATTATTGAGAAAAAGTAGTTGAAAATTTAAATAACGTTTATAAAAATATATATTATTATATATTTAGTGTGACACTTTTTATTTGTGTGACTTACTTGTGTTATATTATAATAATTTTTTTAACATACAACATATAACCACATTAAACAAAAATATATAAACTGAGAAATAATTTTATTTTTTAATAAAATTTAATAAATATTATTTTTTATTATTATAAAGGTAAATATTATTTATTTATTTTATATATACAATATGGATGTCAAATCGAAGATCATGAAAAGATGATTAATTTGATACATTATATATGTAAAACCGATAAGAAATAAAAAAAGTTATCAATTTTTAAAATACATTTATAATTCAATAGCTAATTGAAGGAAACAAATTAAAAGCCAGGGATATATTAGTCACTTAGTGTCTCACTATGTAACATTACAAAGAGTTAAAGGGTTATATTAGTACAAGTGATATTATAATACCTAAGTTAGCTAAATAATATTTATGGAATGTCCGAACCTAGATATTAATAATTAATATATCAATTTATTTGTTCGAACCTAATTACGAAGCATGATTCTTCGCCAAGTTGGATTCCGAAGCACCAGAAGCAGCCACGTAGGCTCAACGCATTCGGGAATTATATATAAGGGCATATTTATGGAATGTCCGAACCTAGATATTAATTATTAATATATCAATTTATTTGTTCTAACCTATTTACGAAGCATGATTCTTCGCTAAGTTGGATTCCGAAACACCAGAAGCAGCCACGTAGGCTCAACGCATTCGAGAATTATATATAGGGGCGATTATCTTGCCTTGGTAAACCAGTGTGCATATCAGTTTAGCTCAATTTGTTTGATGGACCAAATTAAGATTCTCATCTCTTCTAATGATCATTCTCATATTTTTTTTTTCTTTTTTTTTTCATATTAAAACATGTTTTATGAAATAATTTTTTTTTTGCCACATTTTGAATAAATCAAATTACTGTTTTTGCTTTGGTCTGAGAAGTCCGAATTTAAATGGTAGAATTTTATATGGATAGAAGTGTACTGAAAGTTTTAAAAACAAAATTAATGGTATGAATTTTTTTAGTATTAGTAAATTCAACTTTTAGGTTGATTTGTTATAAAATCAAGGTGATATGGTTCTCAAGTTTTATCATGATTCCATAATAACTTTCCATAAGATATTGATGGGAATTCGACAAATTTATATGTATGCCTCATGAAAATCATAAAGATCTTTGAATAAATATTCGTTAATAAAATTTAAAATTTGTAATATAAGTTTGGAGAATTAGTTGATAAATTTTAATGATAAGATAATCGAGAACAAATATAGAAAATTATGATATTTACTAAATATTGATATATATGAAATATAAAGGGATTTCTTGTATAGTTCTCGGTTCCAATACACACACACACACACACACATATATATATATGTATGTATATATATATATGTTTGGATTTTAAAAATAGTAATTGTTTCATTGAAAAAAAAATTACTTACTGTTTTCGAAAATTTAAAAGTCAAATAAGTAACTATTCCAACTTACAAGTCAATATTAACTTGGACGTAAATAAAATAGTCAATTATTTATATTTTAATAAATTACTGAACTATTTAAATTTTTTATTTGGATAATTTATACACAAAATAAATTCATTTTAATTAATGAAACATTGTAAGTTTTATATTTATACTTATTATTCACACCTATTTTTAAATATATGATAAAGCTTTACCATAATAATTATTTTATGGAATCAAATTATGATCAAATCGAATTTCTGAATAAAGATTTTGAAATAACACTTATTGAAACGAATATAATGTAATTTATTATTAATGATGTGCATCGCACGAGTTATTTACTAATTTTAAATAGACATTTTTATGTATTTGCACAATTTTAATTATATATAACATTTTCAATAAATTAATATAGGTGATTGTAGTACATATTTATGTAATATTTTTAATTTATAAATATTATTTAATGAGAATTTTTAATTTATAAATATTAGTGAATATCTCTCACTCGTGCATTACACGAGATTCGTACTAGTTTTAAATATAGTTGTTTGAGTGTACGATTTTTATGGATTTTGAATTTATATTATAATAATTTAAAATAGAATGATAAAGTAGTTGTGATGTAATAATAAGAGAGATGTTGATTTTATATATATTTTTTTCCAAAATGATAGATAATATTATAAATCAAAATGTAAAAATGTGCAAATACACAGTCCCTAGCTGAATGAGATAGCCAACAGCTGAAAAAGTTGGAGGACATGTCAGAAGACCGCCTAGAATACCGACACTAGCAAAGCAAGAATAACAACACTCACAATTACACTAAACCAACTACACAAATAAAAACAAAAACTAATAAAAAAAGATCCCACCAGAATATTAAATAAAACTTAATAAATAAAACCTAATAGATTTTACCTATGTGACAAATAGTTAAATAAAACTTAATAAATAATACCTAATAAATTATATTTATGTGGTATGAATTCACGTTATCCCATCATCGCACTATTTTTAATTAAGATAAAAATCGTTATATTTTATTTTAATTGATTAATAATTATATTTTTAATTGAATCATATAATATTTATCGTTACAATTAAAATTATATTTTACATTAAATGATATATGAAACTTACATAAACTTGCAAATTTTTTTTGTTCAGGTTATTTATTCTAAAATTAATACTATATTTTGTATCTAACTAAGCAATTATTTTTAAATAAATTATTATTTTAATGTCATAATAAAAATTTTAAAACTGCATAAAAAATTATTATAATAAATTTGATATTTTTAGCTGATTAATTGGTCATGATCTCTGAAAATTAAAAAAATTAGATAATTTATTAAATTATATGCAATCAATATAGTGATTCGTATGCAATCAAATCGTTATATACTATTTATTTTAACCAATGATCATATGTTAAAGTATAATACTATTGTCTAACATATAATTTTAAAATTATATGCATACAAATAACTTATAATATTTATTTAAATATGTGCAAATACACATGGTCGAATACTACTGATAGTTATAGTGAGTTAAAGTTGATGTAATGTGTATGATTAATTGATTGTTATTCTTTAATTATATAGATAATATTGAGAAGAGTTTGGTTTGAATAAATTTTGAGTTAAAGAGTAAAAAAAATTATCCGATCAATCAAGACCTGTTACATTTTTTAGCGAATTGCGCCCTTACTTGGTTAGGAGATGTGTCTTTATTGCCTTGGCAAAATCTAACAGATACATCAATTTTTACCATAACAATCATATGTAACAAATTAAGTATAGTAAAATAGACATCAATATATAATTTTTTGAATGAAAATTTTATTCGATATAGTGTTGGAATAACTTCATCAGTAATTTTATTCTTTTAGTGCATGTTTGTTGGCCTAGATGAGATTGAATTCGACCTCTTATCTTCCCTAATCATGTCTTTGCTAACCAAAAATACACGGGCACGACATGGCCCGCGATTCACAATAACTTAATCATGCATATTCACGATAAAATAGTTCGGACTGAGGTGGTGAGATAGTGTTGTTTTTGAATAGTGTACTAAATGTAAAAGACATTATTATCCCTAAACAACCTTCTTTCTACTTCGTTTTGGGTTTTCTGTCAGAGATGACTCGGTGTCGCTCCAAAAGACTGCATTTCTCTTCTCTTAATTTTTTAGCCCTCCAAAATGCAGTATTGTCCATGACATTCTCCACCGAAATATTGAGATCTGTGAGGATCTCGTTATGTACAAATCATGAATTCAATAGCAAACGTAAACCTATGCGCAACGGATCTAAAGTTTCGACGTAGAAAACTTACAGCTTAAAATTTTTTGAATCTGACGAATTCGAGATGACTGGAGACAACACGTCTGAGGTCGCCGGGATCAGTGGGTGGCGAGGATCGGTCGACTGGGCTCGCGGTCGGGCTACAGTGTAGGTGGAGGCTGGACGTGCGTCGCGGGGAAGCATCTCGGGCTGGGCTTGGCGGTCGCGATCGGCGTCGGGCTTGGCATCCCGTCACAGCGGCGATCGTCGGTTGTCCGTGGGCTAGCGGCGGCGGTCCGACTGGGCTCACGGTGGTTGGCGGTAGTCTACGGGGTTGAAGAATATATGTGATCACGGGGTCTTGAATACCACAAGATCTTCTATTGTATTACTCGAACACCTCTTCTACTTGTATCAGTGGAATAACAAAAAGAAGATAAAGCTTGAACAGAAATCTAGAGAGAGAGAGAGAGAGAGAGAGAGAGAGAGAGAGAGAGAGGTGTGCGTGTATATTAAATACAAGTTAGGGATTTTCAGATCTCTTTTTCTCCTATTCCACGAGCTTAATGATGTATATATAATGCTACAGTAGAGATCCTTAGGAGAATAGAACTAGGGATTCTTAAGTATTGGACTAACTGTGGGCCAAGTCCACCCTTTTAATTACTTAAATAATATTATGGTCCACTAACATAACAATATTTCACTCTCTTTTCGTCTCCCAAATTACAATTGAGAATCAAATTATAATTACCCGAATTACCTCCCCATGTTTAAGATATAATGTCTCTTAATTAATTTGATTGTTGATAATAAATAATTAATTAATATATTTATATTACCAAAAGCTAGCGCTCGTTCATTGCATTATTATTATGCCGGAACTTAATCCACCTGCATGGTTTAGCATAACAATCCATCATGAACTCACTTCGGGGACATCATCAAACTAACGCACACGGTGACTGCAAATATCCTAACAACACATCATACTTGCGACAATATTAGCCAAGACAGTAAGACTGTTGTCCAACAAACTGAGTCTCATATTAATCAAAGTAATAAATATTGTATGCACATTTTTGTTTAATGTATTACGGGTTATGAGAACGCAGTAATTAACCGAGACTTAAGTTTGTTTATGACAATCAATATAAAACAAATTGTTTCTCTCTGGGATCCTGTTCAATATATAAATGTACTAGTGCAACTAATCAGTAAAGACCAATTGTACCGTTGACACTACAACCGTTCTGATGGGGTGTTCATTTCCATTTAGGTTGTGAACCATAAATTCTTGTTTCGCAAGTAACTAACAGAATGATCTTCTGTTCACCCGATGATGACCCATTATATCTAAGTGCAAAACAACATAACATAGAGCTCGTTTAATCGAACATGATTCTCATTCATAAAGGACAAACGTATAATATCATCTAAAGCCAAGCTTTTAGTATATAACACCAACACGGAAAAAAAACCCACCAACTGTTTGAGAAAATGCCTCAGACAAATCCTTTACCATCTCATATCCCATCAACGAATGCGGGATGTCCCCGATTATCGCTGCCACAGCCTCCACAAAAACTTGCTTAAGCTCGTTGGAAAAATCGGACGCAAACTTAAACCTCCTCCGGCAGTACAAGTTCACGCAAGCCCACATTTTCAACCTCGTCACAGGTTGGCTCAAAGCGACGCCCTGCCTAAAAATGAACCTCAGCCCAAAATTCGAATTCTTCCAATCGATCAGTGTGCCTCTACCCATCCTGAGCAGGAATCTCTCCAGGGAGCCCTCCGTCATGTAAAGATTATCACACAACATGAAAGAATCCAAAAGCTGCTAAAGTTAATTCATCCTTTCCCATTTTGTTCTTTTACGCACCTGCTTGGTAGTTGGTACACACACCATGCATTGTTGAATTCAACAGTTTTGTATACTGATTGATTGAAAAACGTTAATAGCCACGGGAAGGCAAGCTCGCGGGTGATCATCCACAGATACATTTTTCAATTTTAGAATGACGACCTACTTGAATGCGATGTCAAAAAGAGAAAAATAGGTGGGAATGAGAGAAAACATAAAAATGAAATATAGAACCAGTATTTTATTTAAATTAAATATTTATAAATAAAAAAAAAACAAGACAAAGTTGTTAGCTATAGGGATAAGCGAGCCATGCAAAAAACATGCAGTTCTAATAAAACGAGGCCAACACGGAGGAGGGAAATAAATAATGTAATTTAACATAGGGATAAATATGTAAATGTCCATCTTATCTTATTTATTGTCAAGGCAAACAATCACATAAATTTTTTTTGATAATAATCTTATCTTGAGTAAATCAAACATAAACAAATATAAGTATACACATGCCTGTACACCCCAATCTTGGACCCCTAGAAAAAAGTTATCTAATCCGGTCTACCCTAACAAATGAGCTCTTAGAGTTCATATATTTCTAGATAAAAATGATGTCTTCTTGGACTAAACAAGAAGGCCACCATTATCATGTTAAGTTAAAACTATATTCTTAACCCGCGCACACCTATTGGCAAAGTTATTTGATTATATTAACTAGTGAGCTAGTGAGTGCAAAATGTGTAAAAAAAAATGTTTTAATAATTAATAATGATATTATACGAAATGTTTTAATAAATAATATTTGAATATTATGATGAACCAAAATATGTAAAACTATTACTTTTTTTAATTATAAAAATAAAAATATATGTTCAAAAATATAACTTATATTAATATAAACATGTTAGCGGCTAATATATTATTAAAATAAAATTTTGGAAAAATATTCTACGGTATTAAACCCTCGTGCATCGCATGAGATTCATACTAGTTATTAATATAAATAAGCTTTATCAATCATCACATTAACTTTATTAACTTTTCATCTACTCACATCATTTTAACTATTCATTCTTACTAGTTATTAATATTACTAAACTATATCAATCATCACATTAAGTTTAATTCACTTTTCATCTACTCACTTCATTTTAACTACTCGCCAATTTCAGTCACATTTCTCATCTTTCACTATCAAATCAATTTAATCGTTATATTTTAAATATTATTTTATTACAATCTTAAAATTTCACTCAAAAGTAATTTTTTTTTAAAATAAATTAATTAATTGTATCAAATAAACCCAATGAAGAGTCCCCAACAACTTTATTGACCTCTTTCCCTTATTGGTCAAATAGCCAAAAAAATATTGTAAAGATTTTATCTCTATTATTTTACTTTACCTCAAAGCTAAAAGAAAAAAAAAAAGGCAAATAAATTCCTATTTTAAAAAGAACTAACAAATGAATTGAATTAATTATAGGAACAGAAACAGAGGTGGGTGAGGTGTTTAAATGTGGACATGTATTATTCCAGCTCTGTTTACATAACAGCACTGTGTAAATGAAAATTTATAAATAGACAAAAACAAAACTCAATTCCAAGTATAAAATATTATTGCAGGTGAGAAAATAAAAAAGAAAAAAATAAAAGAAAAGAAAGAGTATATGAGAAGCTCCTGACTTCTTCTCTGATTTTGATGCGAGAGAGAAAGAGAGAGAGAGAGAGAGAGAATGAGGGTTTAGTGAAAGGTTCACACACACACACACACACACACACACACACACACACACACACACACACACACAAGATAAAGACAGGAGAGGGGTCTCCATTTCTTTTTCACTGCATTTTGGGTTTTTCCTCTCTCTCACTCAAAACCCCATTTTTTCTCTCTCAAGTTTCAAGGAGGTGAACGAACCAAAGGTGGGATTTTTATCTTTCCTCTTTGCTTGTTCTGCACAACCAATCACAGAGAAAATCATACAATGGTAGATTTATTGAGTGTATTTTGATTTCATGTTAGCAATGATTGTTGTTGTTGTTGTTGTTCTTCCCCCTTCTTTAATTTTCTTGGACCAACTCGTATTTCATATTTAATTTAGTTTGTTTTGTTTTTCATCATCTGGGTTGTTTCGTCTTGGTTGATCTTGGACTGAATGATGCATTTCTCTGTGTGATTGTTCATAAATTAGAGGATATCATCTGGGCAGAGACAAGAACTAAAGAGGGTTTTTTTCATTTGATTTTTGTACAGGATCTTGATCGTGTGGTTCTGAGTTTGTGGGATTTGGGGATTCATAATAAGCATTTTCAGATATCTTTATCTTTGTTTTTTCCGCCAGCAGTTTTCTCCTCATTACTGTTTCTTGAGTATGTAATTGACTCTTCTCATTAATTTCTCTATCTCTGTTGATGTTTTTTTCTTGTGGGTTTTATATAGCTTTTAGGCCAGCATTCTTCTTTTGTTCTTGAAAGATTATTAATCTGGTTTCTTATCAATGTTGATTATTGATTCTTGTAATTTTGAAATGTTTTCTCATTAATAATTAAAATGTTTCTTGAGTATGCAATTGACTCTTCACTTGATCCACCATTTATGTAATTGGGAAAATGGACTAATGAAAGATTGGTTCTTTGGTTTTCTGTGAAGGTCTTCCTTGCTCTATTATAAAGCTAGGATTTTTTTGTAAAGAAGAAAAAATGCTGAGGAAAAGAAGCAGATCACACCACAAAGATCAACACATGAATCACTTGGTTGGTGACTGTATATCAGAGTCCTGTTTTCACTCTGATATTTCGAGTCAGAAGTACAAAATCCATAACTCCCTTTTGAAAATGCCGGGGCTTTTTGTGGGATTCAATCCGAGAAGTTCAGATACCGACTCAGTTCTGAGCCCGACCTCCCCTTTAGATTTTAGAGTCTTTTCAAGTTTCGGAAATCCCTTTAGGCACAACAGGATACAAAATGCGGGAGAAAATAAGAGGTGGAATTTTGAGAAAGTGGGTCTTAGCATTATCGAATCACTGAAAGATGAGAACAATGAGCCCGGGAAGGTCGGTCGATCATCCAACAACAAAAATATTCTTCTCGAACGAAACTTGAGTTCTCAGGAGGCTCTTAAGTTACTGCCTAAAGACACTGCATTTTTTCCTGAAAAACAGATAGGTGCTGAATTTGGTAGTTCTAGTGTTTTGTTTGAAACTGGGAAAAGCCCTTTCGGGCCCGACTCGGAGATTGAAGATTCTGATGAATGTGGGTCATATCTGACTGATTTTGGTAGCAACAAGTCAATGTTCGAATCGGGGAATTTGGTTGATGGAAATACAAAGGATATAATGCCTTCGGAGTCTCACGATGGCATTAAGCTGCGAGAATTTGGTTCTTTTAAGGTGAGTGAGATCGAGCTTTCTGAGGATTATACTTGCGTTAGGACACATGGCTCTAATCCAAAAGTGACCCACATTTTCGGTGACCGTGTATTGGAATGTCAGAATGGTGAGGTAACTGTGTTTAAGGAGAAATTTGGAGACGGTCATAAGATTCCAGAGGCATTTGGGTTGTCCGATTTTCATGCTTCATATCCGTCCAGTAGTTTCTTGAAGTTTTGCTACTTGTGCAACAAGCCGCTCGATGGAGAAGATATTTACATGTACAGGTCAATAGCTCCTTTAATATTCATTTCTTTGTTACTTTTTTGTTTTCATTAGCATTCTTTATTTCTTCTGTTTTTATTTTTTAGATTTAGTCTGAAACCAGAGGCAGTGTTTGTAATGTAATCACTTACTTCATGTATTTTTGCAGAGGTGAGAAAGCATTTTGCAGTCTTTCTTGCCGTTCGGAAGAGATTGAGTTGGACGAGAAGATGGAGAAAACGAGCGATGATACTTTCAAGACTGCTAATGCTGATGCATCACCAAATGGCTCTGAAATAATAACATCCAAGGCCGGGTTGTTCATTGCTACATAGGAATCAAGTTTATTAACATAACAGTATTATATAAAATAATAAAAGGAAACTAAAAATGAAAAAAAAAATAAAAAGAAAAAAAAAATGAAGAGAGGCTGTGATTGACGAAACGCGCAGCATTAGCGAGTGCTCAGATCTTTTGACGTTTCACCTGAGAGCTGTTTTAGTTTTCTGTATCTGTTCGGCGGCCTTTGGATGATCGTCTGAGTATTGCTGATTGCGTTTTCATCTCTACCATGGCTAGTGTGTTGTCTTGCTGATAATAGACTGTCTTGTGAACTTTTTTTTTTTTTTTGGGACATAACTCATGACATTTGATGATATAGGAAGGTAGGAACTTTTTTATATTCTGTGGTGATATGTTATAGAGAAGGATTCAAGCCCCTTTTAAGTGGCTCCTCTTGTTTCTATCACCATTTTTTTCATTGTCAATGCCTCAAAATTGAATTTTGAATCCATATGAATATATGTTTTTGAATAATTATGTAAATGTGTTGTTAATTTTTTTCCCTTTTGTAGGTTTTGATTGACCTGAATATATGTTATAACAACCATCCTCGACTTTTAATGGAATTATGATTAGGACTTTTTTTTTTTTCTTTTTATTTTCAACTATCCATATAAAACATAGAATTCTTTGTTTGATTTAGTTAAATTAATAGCGTGATTGGATATAAATAAAAAAACGGGTTTAATCGGGTTAGGTCGACATATTAATTTGCTTGATATCTTTTAATTCAAAATCTATCTCAAATTTAATTCAGCTCAAATCTTCTCAGAAGTATTATCAGTATAACTAGTATCCATTCATGTGCACATGTACAATGACAAATAAAAATTTATATATTTTACGTGTGCATACAATATTTAAAATTTCAAATTAAATAATATATCTATTACTTTTTTTAAATTTTTGGACTGTAGGTAAGTGTGCATTATAAATACAAATTTATTTAACTTATGTTTGACCTTATATTGTGACAGTAATTTTAATAGATAGTGTAATTTTGTAACTTAGAGGGACCATACAATTATTTAGTTACAAAAGTATTACAATTATTTTTATTATTGTTATAGAAGTTGTTTAAGTGATTTTAAGAGATTTAGACACCCATGCCAACTAACTAATATTTGAGAAAAATCGCTTAATAAGGCGAAAAAAATAATATTTATTGCAAAACAAGTATCTTAAAGAGAAAAAAAAAATTGCAATACAATTTTTTTTATAAGTATTTAACTTTCACATACTATTTAATGTAAATTTACAAATGTGTTTAAATTTAGTTATAGTTTATTAATGTAAAATGTAACGGTTCTACATTGATTGAATAAATGAGCAGGAAAATTATAGAAGTTTTATTAATTAAGTTTTGTTTATTGCTTTGTCAACAATTATGTATACTAGTATTTGACCCTGTGCATTTGCACATATATAAATAAAGTATTATAAGTTATTTGTATGCATATTGTAACGCAAAATTTCGTATTATTGAATTAATAAACATGAGAACTTCGTACAAATGATTTTAACGGATCAAATGAAATACAGTGGATTACAAATCTCTATTATTCCTCTGATTAATTTCTTCAAGAGCGATCTTCGAATAGACTTGAGACTTTTGGAGACTAATCTTCAGTTTGATCTCCGTCAGTCTTGAATATGAATTTAAATAACGTTTCTTCGAGGGCTTGATAGCTTGATCTCGAATCGAACGTCGTGATTTCCCAAGAACGTGAAGAACACGAATCCTTGGTCTTCGCCGCAAAGTTGATTTTGATCTTCTCTACGCCGGTCTTGACTTGAATAACGTAATTCGGAGGCTTGACAGCTTGTTTCCGGATTGATCGTCGGTTTTGGGCTTGAATGCGCTTGAATCTTCCTTCGGGTCTTCAAGAACGCCTTTGAATCTTCAAAACACTTGAACTTTAATAACGCAATTCGGAGGCTTGACAGCTTGTTTCCGGATTGAACGTAGGTTTTGGGCTTGAATGCGCTTGAATCTTCCTTCGGGTCTTCAAGAACGCCTTTGGATTTTCAAGAACACTTGAATTTCGTTGAGAGAATTTTGTAGAGCTCTTGGAACTTGAATCTTGAATATGAATTGTGATTTTTTCACCTTAGGGGGAGCCCCTATTTATAGGTGTTGGGAGAGAGAGTCTTGAAAAGAATACTTCAATTTGATTGGTCCATAATTTTCAATAATTATCTCTTAATAATTATTTAAAGAGATAATTAGGAGAGAGAGTCTTGGAAAAGAAGAATTCAATTTGATTGGTCCATGAATTTCCACTTATTTATCTCTTTAATAATTATTAAAAGAAATAAATATTTATTTTACTCTCCAAGAAAATGACATGTTGTATTCTTTAATTGACCTTCAAAAATATACACGTGGCATTCTTTAATTGGCCAACAATGTATATTAAATAATCAAATAATTAACTATTTAATTTA
>CACSLK010006441.1:3155205-3166343 GCA_902706635.1 Striga hermonthica
ATCCAAATAAAGATGAGCTGAGGGGTAAGAGATGAAGTTTGGGGATCTGGGAAAAATCTCTGCCACCGTGAGAGGAGCTGAAGGCGGCGATGGAGGAAAATCACTCGACGGGACAGCTTCAGGGTGAGGCGGCGTTGGGTTTCCCGAGACGGGGCCAGAAAGAGGGGCCGGGTCGGACGATATCTGGCACGGTGGAGCTGGCGGAACTGTGCTCGAACGGTGAGGCGGCCCAGACGGAGGGAAGGCGGCTTTCACAGCTGTCTTTAATTTGTTAGACCAAGTAGAGATTCTCCCATGGAGGTTGCCGGAAGTCGAGAACAAGTTGGGGAAGGATTTCATGAAAATTTGTTGTTTGGAGACAAGTGGGGTATCGGTTGTTGAAGATGAGGCAGGTACAGGGTCCATTTCACCGGCCAGCTTTCCGCCGGCGATGCCGGACGCCGGCAGGGAAACTAATATGTGGCAGCGGTCGGGAAATGGGAAGTAAGATGGTAGGGAAGGGGTAGGGTTTTTAGAGAGAGAAAGGAAGAGAGATGAGGGAGCATTTTCTATGCCTCTTTTGATTGATCAAGTAAGCATAAGTGGATGAGACTGAGAAGTGGCCTTTCTTTTCCATGCACCAGTAAAGCTTGTCTTGTCTGTTGGGGTTAAGAGTATTGATCTTGAGAATAGATTGACTCACTTCATCCGGGAAAAGGTTTTTAACAAGCCAAGAATTCCAGAGCTGACCATTTTCCTGGAGCAGTTCCTTGACCCAAGTGATGTGGCCTTGAGCAATATCTAGTAAAGCAGGTTTGACTAGAGGAAGACTGGGGATCCAGTTAATGTCACATATTCTGGTTGAGACACCATTGTTGATTTCAGTTCTGAGGCCTTGAGAAAGAATAGGAATGCAGTCAAGCCAAGTATGCCACGGCCAAGATCCATTCTGGGATTTCTGAGCCTCAAAGATAGAATAAGAAGGGAAGTATCTGTCTTTTAGAACTTTACTTACAAGGAGGTCAGGCTGAGAGACTAATCTCCATAATTGTTTGCAAATAAGAGCCTGATTAAAGGAACTAATATCCTTGAAGCCTATACCTCCATCTTCTTTAGGCAGAGACAACAACCTCCAAGCTTTCCAATGTATGCCTTTCTCCTGAGATTCTCCCTTACTCCACCAGAATTGGGCACTAAGGCTAGCAATGGCTTTGCAGATGGACACAGGAAGTTTGAAACAGGACATGGTGAAAACAGGCAAAGCATTTATGACAGCCTTGAGAAGAACTTCCTTACCAACTATGGAGATCATTTTGTTTTTCCAGTTCCAAAGCTTAGCTTTAACAGCAGCAATCACATAAGCAAACACCTCAGACTTTGCTCTACCAATTCCCAAGGGGAGACCTAAGTATCTGGTTGAAGAATGATGCTGAATGCCATTCATAGCAGAACATATCAGATTCAGAACATGAGTATGAGTATTTTTGCTAAAGAAAGCTGAGGACTTCTGAAGATTCACCCTTTGACCAGTAAAAAGTCTATATCTTTCCAGAATAGTCGTTAGCACCTGAGCTTGGCCCACCTCAGCCTTGCAGAAGAATAGGGCATCATCAGCAAACAGAAAATGTGATAAGACAGGTCCATTCTTGGATAATTTGATGCAAACAGCTCACCACGGTTCTGAGAGTCATCAATGAGGGCAGTTAAGAGCTCAGTGACAATGATAAACAGATAGGGGGATAGAGGATCCCCGTGTCTGATTCCCCTAGTAGGATGAATAGTATCAGTAAGAGCCCCATTAACAGAGAAAGAAAAGGAAGTGGTTGAGATGCACACCATTATCAGTTTCACAAAGTTTAGACTGAATCCTATTTTGATCATGATCTTCTCAATACAGACCCACTCAACTCTGTCAAAAGCATTCATTAGGTCAAGCTTAATGGCCATAAAAAGATTCTTACCAGATCTATGTCTATTAAGAAAGTGAAAAACCTCCTGAGCCAGAATAACATTGTCCAATAGTTGTCTGTCTTGTACAAAGGCAGATTGGCAGAAGCTAATACAAGTGGAGAGACAGAATTTTAATCTGGTAGCCAACAGCTTAGAAAGCACTTTGTAGACAATACAGCATAAAGAGATAGGTTTGTAATGATTGAGAGAGGCAGGAGTTTGGCATTTGGGAATGAGAGATACAAGGGTGTGATTCCAATATTTCAGCATTGCACCAGAGTTAAAGAAGCTTTGAACAACATCAATCAAATCTCTATGAATTAGGTGCCAAAAGTGTTGATAAAAATAAGCCGTCATACCATCTTCACCTGGAGATTTATCAGGGTGAAGGCTGAAAAGAGCACTTTTGATGTCCTCTTCTTCAACAGGGAGAAGGAGCTGTTGGTTCATTTCAGCAGTGATTGACTGTGGAATAAGCCGCAGAATAGACTCCCCTCCAGTGGACCCTTCAGAGGAAAATAAAGTAGATAAATGGGTGGTAATGTGATCTTCTATCTCTTCTTGGGAACTGCAATGTCTGTTGGTATTAGTTGTGAGCCTGGTAATTGCATTGAGTCTCCTTCTTTGCATAGCATAAGCATGGTAGAATTTAGTATTGGCATCACCCTCCTTAAGCCAATGGGCCCTTGATCTTTGAGCCCAGTATTGTTCTTCGAAGGCATAGGCATCATCCAGATCCTCTTTGACAGAATCCCATTCTTCCCAATTTTCCTCCCTTCCAACAGTTCGAAGATGGTCAAGCTTTGAAGACAGGTTGACTATTCTTTCCTGATTCTGAGATTTGAATTTGGAGCTCCAAGTGAGGAGAGGTAGCCTGGTTTGCTTCACTTTCTCTTTCAGTCTGAAGAAAGGGGTGCCAGATTGGGGGGGTATTCCAAGCTTTGTGGACCACATCAGCAATCCCTTCTTTTGAAGTCCACCTTCTATCAAAGCAGAATCTTCTCTTTTGCTTGACAACATTAGATCCCAAATCCAGGATGAGAAGAGAATGGTCAGAAGTAGATCTCAAAACGTTAATGATTTTGGCATGAGGGAAAGAGGAGAGCCAACTGAAGGATGCAAAACCCCTGTCCAGTTTCTCTTCAACAATACCATCTGTAGATCTGTTGTTTCCCAAGGTAAATTCATAACCAACCATACAAATTTCCTCCATCTCCATATTAGATATAGATCTGTTGAAGCCATCAAAACTACAGTTACTATTAATTCTGCCACCTTTCTTCTCCTCTGCAGAGCAAATGGTATTCCAATCACCAATGACAAACCACATCTCTCCCCAAGAAAGTTTATCTTCCTCAAGTTCCAACCACTGAGATTCTCTGATATTGCTATCCACACTTAGATAAACAAAAATCCCCCAACCTTGGTCCACATTACTCAAACTGAAGTGAACAGCAATATAGAAGTCCTTAGCAATGATTTGAGTGATCTCCACATCTTGCTGCCATAGTAGAAGAAGACCTCCACTGAGTCCTCTTGGATCCACAATGAAATGTCTGTCACCAAAACCCAACTTACTACTAATAGATTTAACAAAAGCTCCATTGTTTTTAGTTTCTGAAAGAAAAAAGAACTTTGGGTGGTGAGTCCTAAAAGACTCTTTGATTTGGGAAACTGTAGAGGGCCCACCCAACCCTCTACAATTCCACACCGCAGCTAATTGGGGATTTGGGTGCCACTCTAGGCTGACATCCCCCACCTTTTCCTTTAGTGCCTTGCTCTTTGACTCAGTAGATTTCTTAGCTTGTTGGGAATCCTCCTGATACTCCTCATTGGTTAGGAAGTCTCTGATTCTTTTAGGACCAACCACAGCTGGTTGATTTTGGATTGGTTCTATAGTTCTTTGAAGTCTCCCAGTTCTGGCAGAAGTTCTTTTCCAAGTGCTTCCTCTGACCACCATCATCTGGATCTCTTTCTCAGCAATCTGGTGATCTTTGATAGGGGCTAAGGGTGGGATGGAGACTTCAATCTCCATAAGCTTCTCTAGATCTTGGTTGTGAGGGACTGTTGTGACTATTTCCATAGATGGTTGAGGTAGAGAGGTGGCTTGTTCTGACACAGCCAATTGAGAAGCAGGAAGAAGTTCAGGAATTTCAGAAGTTGAGGCTACTGTATCTTGAAAAAGAGCCTCTTTAAATCTATTGTTGAGGTTGAGATTCTTCTGATTGGAAGCATTCTTGACAGGAGGACTGGAAGTTTGATTAGAATTAGCAGTATTAGGAGCTTGATCCGAGTTAGGTGATTTCCATGATCTCAATGGGCTAGCGTGATGCCACTGAGGGATTTCCTCTGCCTTTAGCCACTCCCCATACTGGCCGTCTCTCAGACAACGATCTTTAATGTCGTTCAGCCTTTTGCTGCAGTTTTTATCCAGGTGACCTATAGCTCCACAGTAGTAACACAAATTCACCAATCGTTCATAAGTGAAGCCTACTGTCACCACCTGCTCCCCCAATTTTATTTTGGTGCATCTAGGCAAGGCCTCATTAAAATTAATTGTAACCAGCAGTTTGAGTGCTTTACCTCCATGAGGGCTTGTATTTATCACAACCACATTCTTCACTTCTGGGAAAACCGTTCCTAGCTTCAGTCCCACCTCAGCACTTAGCCAATCTAGCGGAACATTAACTGCCTGAACCCAAAGCTTAAGCTCCTGGAATCCCACATGCTTGCTGTTAAGGCCTCTCTCCCATTCTTTGAGAATGAGATACTGGTTATCGTATATCCAGTTAGTGCCTCCAGCTACCCACTTCATATCCTCTATGTTGTTGAAGATGAACTGAAAATAATTGGGCTCCAATTCCTTTATCTCCATTAGTTTTTGAAGACGCCATATATTAGTCATTGTACGTTTGATACCAATCCAGTTAGCTCGTCTGTCTCCAATTACTTTACCGAAGAGGCTGCGACTACATTCTTCTGCACTAAGGCGAATATCTTCTCGAGCTATATCTGTGATTAGTTCTTCCTTAGCTGATAGAGAGCAGCTTCTGAGTCGATTAGCTAATTCATCGTCCCCACCCTTATTATTCAGATCCTCCATAATGAATCGAAAAGAGAAAAGATGCAAAGATCAACAAAAGAAATGCCCAACACTCCAATAACAGATTGAAGAGCGATAGAGGCTGGAAAAAGTTCACCGGAAACCTACGATCCCAAACGAGATAATCGTCAGACGGCCGCTCCCAAAAGGAGAATCAATTTGATTTAGTTTGGGTTGGAGCATTGGAGATTTTTAATGATTTATATTTTTTTGAATGATTATCTAGCCATAGTTAATTTTTTATTTGTTTTTTTTTTTCAAAATAAAAAATAAATCCAACATTCACCAGTCCTTAAACATATTAAATATTTTATTCGAAATCAACTTTAGAAAATTTGAAATAACTAAAAAATTTAGAGAAGACTAAATTTACGCAATAAATGATAAAAACTTGATATACGAATAAAATATAATATAATTATTTTAAGTATTTCTTTGATTTTTCATGCCATTTTACTTATAAGATGGAATAAGTCAAAGAAAAATATCAACAAATATAATATAAATACAATTTTCATTTAGTTGTAGATCAATTACTATTAGGCATGAAATTCAAGTGAAGTTTAACTGTTATTACTAGGGTTGAGCATGGGACTCAGAAAATTGCGAACCATTCCAAAAACCGAACCGAATTCACTCTTAACTGAAAAATAACCGTTGACCGTTTGACTTTCTCTGAAACGAACCGAACCGAACCGAAAATAATTGCTACGGTTCTGGAGATATAACAAATATTTGTACCGAGAATCGAACCGAAGAACTGAAATTAAGAACCAAATTATAACATTAGATGTGTTATTAATATATTTTATGTCACCTTTGATCCTATATAATATAGTAATAATACCTATTAACCTTCACTTAACTTTCATGCTTAGTAATACTTGATCTACAATTGAAAATTTTCTATTATAAATAATTTTTAAAATAGTATGAAAGGTTAAAGAATATTTGTTTAGAAAAAAATATTATATTTTGTTTGAATTTTAAATTTTCAATATTAGTTGCACAAATTTAGTCTTAACTAAAACTTAGAGTTACTTCTAAAGTTGATTTCAAAATAAAAATTTTAATATGAGGAAGTATTAATGAATGTTGGTTTTATTAAAGCATATAAAACTTAAATAAATAAAATTTAGAGTTACTTCTAAAATTGATTTCAAAATAAAATCTTCAATATGAGGAAGTATTGATGAATGTTGGTTTTATTAAAGCATATAAAAATTAAAATATAATTAGGTAGTCATTTAAAAAAAATTTTAAAAAAAAAGAAATCTCCAAAGATCCGAACCAAACCATACCGAACCGTACCGCCCCAATAGTCCCGAATACCGAACCGAACCTATTATACCACAAATACTTAAACCGCTGGACCGCTCCTCTCGAACCGGGTTGCGTCTCCTTGATCGTCGGTACCTGCAAAGCACGCCGGGGTGGTCCCGGCGCGAACACTCCGACGCTCAAGTCAGTGATGGTCTAGAGAGAAAACGACAGAGTAACGAAATAGCTCGTGAATGTGTGTTGTGTAAAATGAATGAACCTGCTCCTTTTTATAGGAGAAATTTGGAGAGTCCCAGTGGGATAAAAAGTCTTCTTCATATAAAACTCTTAATTAGGTTAAAGGTCTTCTGAATCCCGAGAGTCCTTGTTGCTACTAACTTCTTCGTAACTTGATCACAAAGTCACCTTCAGGTTCTAACCTCCTCGACGCGCACGAGGACCGCCGGACACCTCCCAAGGCCGAGCACCCACCAAGCATCATCCAAGTTCGAGCACCTCGTGCTGAACACGCGTCACTGAGAGCCTTGTGCCGGGCACCCCCACCGAGCACCTAGCGCCGGGTACTCTACATGCCGGGCACCATCTACGCCGGGCACTCCTCATGCCGGACACTTACCCCATGCCGAGCCTTCGCCACTCGCCAGACACACCCAACCGCCCGACTACCACAACGCGTAGCCGGTCCTCTTCATAAAGTAGTGATGACCGTATCACAACCGGTTCCTCACGAGCCACTACTAACGACCACAACATCTAGCCCCCCCATTCCTTAGACAAGTTAAGCTTGTTGTAAGGAATGAGGAATTACACGCATCATAGTAACCATTGCGCCTACCTCACCCAAACTTTCTTAAGACTAATGCCGAGCTGCTATGGACCGTCGAGATTGCAATGCGGAGCACATGCGATGCCGCACCCCCACGAGGCCGAGCACTTGCGTGACACCGAGCGACTGCCGAAATGCCGAGCACCCACGTGGCGTCGAGCACCTGTCAAAGATGCTGAGCACCCACATGGCGCCGAGCACCTGCCGAGATGACAAGCTCCCGCGTGACGCCGAACACCTCGTGATGCTGACTTCCCCATGAAGATGACCTTTCTTTAACACCGCCCGTCTGCCGAACACTCACACCGAGCACACGAGGGACGCCACCATACCGAACACCCCACGCGAGTGACGAGCACTCCCCCCTGCCGACCTGCCGAGCACCGCACCACGCCGACCGGACGCTCACGGTGCCGAGCACCTATACTACCACGCACTCTTGGAACGCCGAGCGCTTATGTCGAGCACCCCCTTTGCCGAGCTCTCACGCCAAGCATATGAAGTACGCCGCCATGCCGAGCACCTCCACGAGGATCGCACACCCTGCCGAGCACTCCCCTGCCAAGGACCCCAATGCCGGGCAGCTCCATGAGGGCCACCCGCTACGCCGAGCACCCTACTGCCGAGGACCCCACTGTCGAACACCTCCATGAGGTCCGCCCACCGCGCCGAGCACCCTACTGCCGAGGACCTCAATGTCGAGCTCTGTGGGGTCGAGCCGGTCGAGCGCCCTCCGTCGATCGACCCAACGCCAACCCCACCACCGCATAAAACCGATGCCCACCTACCAAGACAAGGCCGAACCAGTCTTTATAGCTTCTATCTTAGCATAGAACATAGGTGTTCTTTCCCCCCAAACACATACACTTACCCTTCTAAGAACATGTGCACTCTACCTACTATCCCAAGTCAACACGAACCATCATATGTCACCTTCATCACATGTCCTTCTTGAAACCTTCAATTGGCTTCTCCTACAAGCCTCATCCATCATTCTCCACCCTTGATTTATTTTTGAATGGATGGACAAGATTATTCAAGATCGACCAAACCCTAAATCCCCCTCTATAAATACTCCTCTTCAATTCATCACTTCAAAGAATCCTCCTCTCCATTCTCTCCCAACCACGAAATTTCTCTCTCTAAAACATGGAAAGCTCTCAACCTTTTTCCGATGTCCGGTGATTTTCCGTCCATCGAGCTCACACCACCGACGCCATTGCGTGCTCTCGCCAACATCCTCGCACCGGAATGACGATCCACCGAGCACATCTCCCGCGTGCTTAGCCGACGAGCCCGTATCTAGTCGACCTACTTACATCGGTCCGACAACCTCACACCAAGTCCGTCGCCTTTACGCCAGGCACGTGCCGTCCATACGCCGAGCCCACACCACCGAGCACCTGGACCTGACGTCGAGCTCGCCTTGCACACGAACCTCGCATCGATCTCTATACCACCGAGCACACGGTCCTCACGCCGAGCTCGCACCGCCGACCACAAACACGCGACCAAGCCCGACGACCTCCTCACTCCACCACTCACTATGGCGGCATCAGCATCCTTTATGGGTACGCTCACATCGACTCACTCTCTCTATATACCTTCATTACTTGACTTTATTCATGAAAATTGCTTTCGTAGTGCACCACCTCATTGTGCATTTGTCTTACTATGTTGTGTTTGCATTTTTGTCAATTGTTTTTGTCATTCATGCTCGTCACTCGGGTACTGCTCGAGCTGGAAACTCGATCCTCGCAGGCTTGGGTCCCACAAAATTATGCTCGAACCATACACTTCTCATCACGTCTGAACGCTCACCAATCTGATCAACCTAAAACCTGAAATCGCACCACAAAAAAAAACACGAAAAACAAAGAAAATAGGAAAGAAAACACAGAAAATACTAAACACACCAAAATAAAGATAAAACGCAAGAAACGACAAAAGGGACTGGAAATACCTAAGAAAAGACCTAAAACGGGGGAAACGACACACAAAATATCAACGAAAATAGCAACAAGAACGGGACAAACAACTCCACAACACTAAGACTTTTGTTCGTCCCAAACAAAAAGAAAACAAAAGAAAGCAGATAAACGAGCAAGGACAATGGTTCAAGCAAGATTAATCTCAAACCAACCAATCAAGTCACGAAGAATTCAAATGATCACGAGAACACACATCAACTATGAACTCTGTTATTTTGAATGACGAAGACTCTCGAGTACGAAGATATATCATATGCCTCACTCAGTTTCTTTGCAAATATAAACGAGGTGCACTCAAATTGGTCGTCAATCAATCAATCATAGGTTTGCCAATCATCTAACTTCTACTCTAAAACAATCAAAGACGTGAAACGATGAATCAAGAGGACTTCTCGGGTTGTATTGTAGGCTCTTTGGATCGGGTAGGATACATATAGGCTGAGTGGCTAGATAAAAACAACTCCAACTCAATTCCATCACTCAACCGTGATCACGAACACCTCCGGTTGTTAATCACCAATCATTTCCTTCCTACGAACTCCAAAATCAACTACTTCCCAAGCAATTCCTTTTAATATTATTTTTTTTATATGAAAGACCTTTTGGACATCTTTATCTAGGTTTATCCTTTGGGTTTTTCGCCTGAGTCTCCTAGACCGGTTTCCCGTACTCATTGCTCGTTTCCACTAACGATGGTGGTCAAGCACTTGGAGTATAATCCATTAGGTTTTCATTTTTTTTTCAAATCTGTTCACAACTATCCACAACTCAACAATCATCACCTCCATTTCATTCAATTCATCAATCCTCAACTTCGTTTGGAGATATCAAGGAAAGTATCAACAAGGCTCAAAAGAGGTAACGAGTGAGTATTATTTCCGGACAAGAGAAAGAAAAAGAAAAGCAAATACAAGGAACGCCTCAATCATTTTTACGTCTCACAATTTCAGTCAATTTATTTCAAAGTAGACTCAAGGCAAATCCTAGCTGAATAATTTTCAAACCAACATATCTCAAGAAACTAGTATGGCTCAAGCCTCACAAGGTAATAATGTCATCCAAAATAACCAAACAAAATAGTCAAAATATGCCACTCATTCTCAACATCACAACTCCTTAACTTAATCAATCAATCGTCAACTAGTCTTACAATACACCAATGTACAAGCTCAGAAAGACACATCAAATAATCCTAAAAACTAAAAAGACTAAACCGGCCTAAAATGCAAGAGAACAGAAATAAAAACAACCTAAGACAAGAACTAGACATGGGCCACCACATAGTCACGTAAGCACGTAAAACTCCCTCACACTTAAAATTGGACAATGTCCCCATTGTCAATTCTCGGTGAAGGAGAGTAAACCATATAATGAACTCGACACGAAATCAAAGAAGCTATACAAAAATAAAAGAGAAAGAGAAAGAAAAATGTACAAAGCGTCCGGTGATGGCGGTGGTGGGTGCTGATACTGCTGCGCCTCCCAGGTGTCCCATCGAGTATCGTGGGCCGTCCAGTGCGCCTCGTTGCTCTGTTTGAACTCGTTCCACTCCTTTTTCTGCTCCGCCCAACGCTCGTCATTGGTCTTCAAGAAGGACTCCAACGTGCATCGCTGTACTCTATATATGACTCGAGCCACACATTGTGCGACGATACCGCGGAGTGGATGGCCCGATACCGCTCGTCTTTCTGGGCCTGGTTCTCATCATACCGAGCCTAGAACGTGGAGAACCAAGTGGGAGTCTGCTGTGAAAATGTGCTCGGGTGGTCGCCCATCGCTGGAGGAGGCTGGTAGGTGCCGTGATCGGGTTGTGTCTCGGCCTCAGAGTCCTCATCGTCCTCTTCATGGGAGGCTGATCGGGCTGCACCGGCGGATGTACCGGCTATCGGCTGGGATTGGTCGGCCGGTATGGGTAAACCCATTTCTTTACAATAGGCCTTGTAGCTCTCCCGCTGGTGGACTGGGCGTGGAGTGGTAGCATTTATGAGAATATCACGAGCGAGATCTT
>CACSLK010006441.1:3171859-3182515 GCA_902706635.1 Striga hermonthica
AGGCGAGACTTACCAGGCTCTCGCCCTAAAGAGGTCGTCGCCTAGATCCGAGAGCTTAGGCGAGACTTACAACGCTCTCGCCCTAAAGAGATCGTCGCCTAGCTCCGCGAGCTAAGGCGAGACTACCAGGTCAGCACCCTTAGACACATCACACAAGAGAAGAGTTAAGCTTAAAAACTTCAAATGCAACTTTATTACTTGTCTTGCAAAATCGTAATTAAATAACAACTGAAAGCAAAGAAAGATAACATGTCTCTAGCTATGCATAATATTTCTTCAAGTGGGATATGTTCCACGGTCGGGGCAGTAACCTCCCCTCAACATCGCGGAGCTCGTAGGCGTCCCCCGCGAATACCCTCTCAACAGCATAGGGACCTTCCCAGTTCGGTTCCAGCTTCCCAACATGCTTCAGGGCATCAGCCTGGCGCCAGACCAGGTCCTCCACTTAGAATCGACGAGCTCGAACCGACTTGTCATGGGTCGCCCTCATCCGTTGCTTGTAAGTCGCCGTCCTTAGTCTCGCCTGGTCACGTAGCTCGTCCACCAGGTCCAATGCCTCCCTGCGGAGCTCTACGTTCCCTTCTTCCGTTTAGGTGCTCACCGCTCCGAGTTGAGGCCGATCTTCACCGGGATGACAACTTCCATGCCATATACTAGACTAAACGGCGTCTCCCCCGTTGAAGTCCTTGGTGTCGTCCGATATGACCACAACACCGAATCAAGCTCATCCACCCAAGCACCTGAGGCTTTCTCCAACCTTGCCTTCAACCCATTTAGAATTGATCTATTCGCGACCTCGGCTTGTCCATTCGCTTGGGGTTGGGCGACCGAAGCAAACTGTTGTTTGATGCCCATCTCTTTGCACCAACTCATTGTATGCCGACCTCTGAACTGAGTGCCATTATCAGATATAAGCACTCGAGGGATGCCGTACCGGCAACATATGTTGTTGAAAAGAAACTTCATCACCCTCTATTCTGTGATCGGCGCCAAGGACTCGGCCTCAATCCACTTAGAGAAGTAATCCACTGCCACAATGAGAAACTTTCGTTGGCCCGTCGCCTGGGGCAAGGGTCCAACTATGTCAACCCCCCACTGCGTAAAAGGTAGAGGCAAGCTAATTGGGACCATATTCTCGGCTGCTTTATGAATCAATGGACCATGCTGCTGGCACTTTTTACATTTTCGCACAAGGTCCTGTGCCATCATCCTCATCTTAGGCCAGAAGTATCCAGCCCAGAGCACCTTCCCGACCAACGCCCTAGCCTTCAGGTGGTCGCCACAACAACCTTCATGTACCTCCCTCAGCACGTACTCACCGTCCTGCTCCGAGACGCACCTTAGATGGGGTTCTATGTACGATCACTTATATAAGATCCCATTATGTAAATAGAACCTCAATGCTCTCCTTCCAATCGGGTCGTCCCTGATATCCTTTCCAACCATCGGCTCTTGCAACCACTGTATTAGGGGCGACCTCCAATCCCTTTGTTCCTCGACCTCCAGTACCTGGTCTAAGGTACTCCTAGTCATGTCCATCAGTGTCACCGACCGAGATCGACAATCCACAAGTGATGCGGCCACCTTCGAGAGTAGATCAGCCCTACTATTTTCTCCCCGCGGTATTTGTATCAACTCCCAAGTTGCGAACCCCTTCAGCATCGCATGAACCTCCACCAGATACTTCCTCATGCGTTCCTCTTTAGCTTCATACTCGCCCCTGATCTGTTCGACCACAAGCTGAGAGTCCGAGTGAATGATCACTTGTCGGGCTCCTTTCTTCAAAACGAGTTGAATCCCCTTGATGAGGGCTTCGTACTCCGCTTCATTGTTTGACACTCTAAATGAGAGTTTCACCACGAACTCCAAATGATCCTTCTCGGGTGTGACCACCAAGATGCCGAGACCTGCTCCTCCTACAGCCGATGAGCCGTCGACATACACCATCCATGGTCCCTTCTCATCTCCCAATGTGCACTCTTGTATGAAGTTGGCTAACGCCTGAGCCTTAATAGCTTTTCGCACCTTGAAGTTGACATTGTATTCGCCTAGCTCAACCGCCCACTTCACCATCCTTCTCGAGGCCGAAGGACGACCCAAAGTATCTTTGAGTGGGTAGTTGGTCCGCACCATGACCTTATACGCTAGGAAGTAGGGGCGCAACTTCCGCCCAGTAGAGATGAGTGCCAAGGCGGCCTTCTCCACATCTGAGTATCAGCGCTCGGCCCCTTGCAATATCCGACTTGCATAATATATTGGCTTCTGCTGCCCATGCTCCTCCTTTATCAATACGAAACTGATGACCTCGTGCCCCACCGATAGGTATACGACTAAAGTGTCACCGGGCTCCGGCTTTGTAAGTAGAGGGAGCTCAGCCAGAAACTTCTTCAACCTTTCGAATGCATGTTGTGCCTGAGACGTCCACTCGACACACGACCCCTTCTTCAAAGCCTTAAAAAATGGAAAACTCTTTTCCGTGTATTGAGCTATGAACCTGCTCAACCCTGTTAGGCGCCCAGTCAGGATCTGCACCTCTCTCAAGTTCCTTGGTGGCTGCATCTCGATGACGGCTTGCACCTTCTCCGGGTTGACTTCGATGCCCCTCTCCGTCACCAGGTAGCCCAAGAATCTTCCCGACCGTACCCCAAACTTACACTTTGCTGAGTTGAGCTTCATGCCATATCGCCGCAGAGTGTTCAATGTCTCATGCAAGTCTACCACATGATCATCTGCCTTCTTGATCTTTACTAGCATATCATCGACATAGACCTCCATGTTCCGCTCTATTTGCCCTTTGAACATTTTATCCACCAACTGTTGATAAGTAGCTCCCGCATTCTTTAATCTAAAAGGCATGTCAACGTAGCAGTAGGTACCCTTGGATGTCACAAAGTTGACCCTCTTCTGGTCCTCCTCGGCCAGAGGGATCTGGTGGTACCCCTGAGAGGTGTCCATCATGCTCAATAATTCGCACCCAGCCGTAGAGTCGACGAGCTGGTAAATGTGTGGTAGAGGGTAATGATCCTTAGGGCAGGCTTTGTTGAGGTCCCTGAAGTCTATACACATCCTCCACTTTCCTTCCCCCTTGCGCACCATAGCTGAGTTGGACAACCACTCCGGGAACTGAATAGGTTGTACATGCCCTGCCTTCAACAGCTTCTCCACTTCTGCCTCAATGACCACGTCTAACTCAGCACCAAAGTGCCTCCTCTTTTCCTTCACTGGTCTCACAGTTGGGTCAATGTTAAACCTATGCTCTGCAACCCCGGGATCGATCCCTGTGAGGTCGTAAGCTGAAAAGGCAAAGACATCCGCAAACTCCTTCAATAGTGCGATCAACGCGCCCTGTAGGTCAACCGTCAAGTGACGCCCTACCTCTATTATCTTCTACGGGTCATATTCTATTAACTCAACATCCATCAGTTCGTCCTGGGAGCTAATTCCCAACTCTTGCTTCTTCTCCTGACGGGAGCACTCAGGCAGGTCATCACTCTTCCTCTTATGCTGCGCCTCGGCCGTCTTCAATGTGACCTCATAGCACCACCGAGATTGCAACTGGTCTCCAGTCACCTCCCCGACCTCATCCCCTACGGGGAACTTGATCTTCATACAATAAGTAGAGATGGCTGCTTGGAATGAATTTAAGCTAGGCCGCCCCAGTATGATGTTATAGGCCGAGCTAGCATCCACGACCAAAAAATGAACCATCTTCACCTTCCTCAATGGCGACCTCCCCAATGCCACGGTCAAACTAACTTCACCAACGGGACGGACCTCACTGCCACTGAAGCCATAAAGGGCAGTATGGACCGGCTCGACCTTCAAGTCTAACTCCATCTGCCGCAAGCACTTCAAGAATATGATGTCCACCGAGCTCCATGTGTCTATGAGTACCCTCTGCACATCGTAACTGGCTACCTCTGCCGTGATGACCAAGGAATCATTGTGTGGGACGACAAGCCCCTGCACATCGTCAGCTCCAAACTTCAAAGTGGCCAGGCTCCTCTTTCACATGTACCTCAGCCACCTCATTAGCCACACCCCGGTAGGTCCTCTTTCTCTCTCTATGTGAGTCTCTATCCGTAGGACCTCCCGCGATCATGTGTATGATACCCTTCTTCTCCGGTCTGTCAGGCTGTTCATCAGTCCTCCACCGTTTGTCCCCTGACTCATGCCCTTCCCGGCGATCTTCTTGGCGCTCTCTATCCCTGATCACGAACTCCTTCAAATGACCGGCTTTGATGAGCTGTTCAATCTCATCCTTCAACTCTCGACAAAAGTTAGTAGAATAACCATAGTCTCGGTGGTACCGACAATATCTTTCCTTTGATGCTGAAAATTTTCGTGGAGGAGGCAAAGGCTTCGGCTGTGCGAGCAGCTTATCCTCCCCCCGCTTCTCCATCATCTCCAAGATCTCCTGTTGTGGGGCATTAAGTGGTTTGTATGCTCATACCTTGGACCCCTGAACCGGTCATCAACCCGAGACTCCTTAGGGGCAGCTCGCCGATCACTCTGTCGAGGCCTCTCCTCTGGCTGCTTAGCCTTTATTTTATCATTCCAGATGAAGTCCGCCTCCGATTCCTCCATGTTCACATATTTGCTACACCTTTCAAGCAGCTCATCAAAGGACCTCGCCGGCCTCTTCGCCAATGAATCTCTATACTTCCCAGGCCTCAATCCTCGAGTAAGGCCTCCAGCTTTGACTTCTTTCAAGGCAGAAGGGACCTCCACGCATTCCTTAGTGTACCGCGCTATGTATTGCCGCAAGGTCTCCCCTTTCTTTTGCTGCATATTAATCAACGAGAGGTATGTCTTCTCGTGCTTCCTGGCTCTTGCAAACTGATTGAGAAATAGCGAGCTGAACTTCTCAAAGCAATCGATAGATCCTGCTGGCAGCTGATGAAACCAATCCTGCGCCGACCCCTTTAATGTCGTCAAGAAGGCTCGGCAACACACAACATCACTATACCTATGCAGCACAGCTATGTTGTCGAACGATCTCAAGTGCCTGGCTGGGTCCGCCGATCCGTCATAGGACAAACTCAACTCCTTGAAGTTGCTAGGCAAATCCCCTCCTAGGACATCCTCTGCAAAAGAGTGTCCTCGCGAAACTACAGGTCTCTTACCCTGCACCTGGGCTTGGAGTTCCCGCATTTTAGCTGCCAACCTCTCCAAAGTCAACCCCTCCGGTTGTGTCATTGCCACCGGGCGGGAGGTCACCGACCTGGCATTATCCTCGTCGCCCCTCTCCACGCGCTGGTGCTGCTGATGCAAGGGGACCTGTTGTTGAGGTGCTAGCGGCTGCCGCGGCGGAGGTTGTCTAAATGACTCATTTGGAGCTCTCTTATCCACCTCCTGAGCCCGGCTTATTGCTTCCGCAATGATCCTGTCCAACTCTGACCTGGTCATCTTAATAACTGGGTCCTCCTGCAGTGCCGAAGAAACATTATCTCCCGGAGGGTTTTGTGCTCCCACCTCGACCAACTGCCTACTACCGAGGGCACCGTTCTGATCACCAGCACCTCCGAATCCCAGGGCTCTTTGATCCACCCCCGTCAACCGTGGCGCCAACCTCCTTCCCCTTGTCTGTCAAACCACCCGATTCTCCCGTGTTCGCCGCACGCCCCTGGGCTTCTGATGGTGGTATCGGGGTCGCGCCCGGGCCCAACAGCGTCTCTTTGGGGGTAACAGGCGATGGTGACCATCCTGGCGGGGGACCTGTCCCGAAGGCCCTCCGAGCCCACACCTCATCCATCTCCTTAGTCAAGTTCTTCTTCGAATTATCTCCCGCCATGACTTCTATCGTTCTTTTTTTGTAGTGAGAAAAAACAGCCCTTAAAACTCCGGTAGAAGACTGAGTTTCTCCCCACAGACGGTGCCAATTTGTTATACCACAAATACTTGAACCGCTGGACAGCTCCTCTCGAACCGGGTTGCGTCTCCTTGATCGTCGGTACCTGCAAAGCATGCTGGGGATGGTCCCGGCGCGAACACTTCGACGCTCAAGTCAGTGATGGTCTAGAGAGAAAACGGCAGAGTAACGAGATAGCTCGTGAATGTGTGTTGCGTAAAATGAATGAACCTACTCCCTTTTATAGGAGAAATTTGGAGAGTCCTAGTGGGATAAGAAGTCTTCTTCATATAAAACTCTTAATTAGGTTAAAGGTCTTCTTAATCCCGAGAGTCTTTGTTGCTACTAACTCTTTCGTAACTTGATAACAAAGTCACCTTCAGGTTCTAACCTCCTCGATGCGCACGAGGACTGCCGGACACCTCCCAAGGCCGAGCACTCACCAAGCATCATCCAAGTTCGAGCACCTCGTGCTGAACACGCGTCACCGAGAGCCTTGCACCGGGCACCCCCGCCGAGCACCTAGCACCGGGTACTCTACATGCCGGGCACCATCTACGTCGAGCACTCCTCATGCCGGGCACCATCTACGCCGGGCACTCCTCATGCCGGACACTTACCCCATGCCGAGCCTTCGCCACTCGCCGGACACTCACCCAACTGCCCGACTACCACAACGCCTAGTCGGTCCTCTTCATAAGGTAGTGATGACCGTATCACAACCGGTTCCTCACGAGCCACTACTAACGACAACATCAGAACTGAACCGAAAAATAAAAATCTCTGAACCGAACCGAACCGAATGGACTTTTTGGTACGATTCCGGAGATCGAAGTTTGGGATCTCCAAACTTTGGTACGGTTCCAGAGATTTATCAATTTCTGAACCGTACCGACCCACGCTCACCCCTATTATTACTATATGTTGTTAAGATTTTAAAGATACTCAAATTATATAAGATTAAAGTTTATATAAAACCTATAAACAAGGCCGATCTAATATTATAATTCAGTTCTTAATTAAGTTTTTCGATTCAGTACGATATGAGATGGTTAAATTTGGTTCTCGTTATGGATATTTGTGAAATATTGAAAACTGTACCAATTATTTTTCAGTTCGGTTCGAAGAATATCAAACAGTCAACAATTATTGTTCGGTTCAGAGTGATTTGATTCAATTTTGAAACGATTTTAAAGTCTTTTATCTCATGCTCAACCTTAATGTAGACAACATCGAAGGCGGAAGGCCGAAAGCAAAGAAAAAATAAAAAGAAAAAGAGAAGGCCATCAAGTCAAGCCAATAACTTGGTAACCTACCATTCCATGATAATCAATGTTCTTGTTGAATAATGTCAAAACTACAATGGAAAAACTGTATTAGTGTTATAAAACTAGAGAAAAAGAATGAGAATAGAGAGAATGTATTCTATTTGGTATGATTTTCATTATAATTGGAGCTTCTATCTATAGGAAACTTCTGATGGCACAATGGTAATAATATAATTATGTCGGGGGAAAAATAGTCATTCACACATATACATAATAAATCATTTTGATATTTTATTATAACTTGATATTTTATAACAATTAGAAATTTTTTCTCTATCTAACAAAATCAAGGCTAGAAGAAAAATAGAACTCAGAAATAGTGTCCCCTTCCCTTCTTCTCGACTGCAGCGACCACGACCATGGGTGGGCCAGGGTCAAAGGTTTCTTTCTCACCGCACCTGTTGTCATGGATTGGGGGTTGGACGGTGGCGGCCCTCTCTGCGCCGCCCCTTTTTGTGTCCATGGTTGGTAGCCTTGGAGCTGAGGACAAAGGCTTTTTCCAGCAGGGCTTGAGGCTTCTTTGGCTTCCAGTCCCTTTTCCATCTAGGGGCTTAGGCTTTTGGGAACTCAGATCGTCACTTCAAATAAGCACTAAGTACCGATCTTTATATAACTCGTGCGAATCACATCCAATATAATTTAGTATGTGGGCCAAATTTGTAATTTATAAATATATATTAAGAAATATTATTTATGAATTTTTTTTATACATATTATGTATTTTAAATTAAAAATATAAATTATTAAATAAAAATAAAAAATATGAAATATATATTTATAATACAAATAACAATTATTTTAATTAACCAAACGAATATAGTGATTATTTCGATTCAGGTTTAGAATGAATTTGCACATAAAAAGAATAAGCATTGCATAATCTACAATTTTGTTATATAAGATGAAGATTAGTTATTATCATATAACACTATAGTGGTTGACCGAATACGAATTAATGCATTCGAGAATGCACAATAGCATGCATTTTTGTGAAAATAATAAAATTTTAGTTATTTCCGTTTGGTATTAGGATTTATTTAAAATTATTAAATATACAACCAAATGAATTATATGAAATAAATATTTTTATATTTTATCTATATATATTATTTGTTTTTATAAAATATGATATAAATATTAAATAAAAAATTATACATAATAAATATTTTTTTATTATAAAATAATTTGATAAATGCAGAATAATAATAATTAATATACACATTATTAAAATGTTCTACAATTGAAAGGCACATGATAAAATATTCGTTCAATAGATTGCACATTAATGTTAGACGGGATGCACATTAGTGTTTGTGAATGAAAATTATCAATTTTTGTATTTCATATATATTGCCTTTTAAAATAATATAAGAAATAAAAAATAAAATCATTAATTCGCTATATAATGTATTTTAAAATAATATAAAAAATAATAAATAAAGTTATTAAATAGCTAAATAAATTTTTAATATAAATACTAAACTATTTATATTTTTTAAGGTAATTATGTTAAAAACTAAATAAATCAACTAACTCAGTTCTGTGTCAAATTAAGTACAAGTACAACATCAGTGTATTACACGAGAGTTGTTAAAAAATTACTCTCAAATTTTAAAATTAATGAGAAAAATTATTTTAAATTTATTTACTTTTTTACAAAAAAATATATGTTATTATATATTTTAGACGAATGACACTTGTTACTTAGTGACTTACATGTGTTATATTAATTAATAAATAATTTTATTTTTCTTATTAATATTAAAAAATAATTTTTTTATTGCTATAAAAATACATATAATTTATTTTTATACATACAATATGGATGTTAAATCGAAGGTCATCAGAAGATGATTAATTTGATATATTATATATGTAAAACTGATAAAATATACTAAATTTATTAAATTTCAAATTACATTTACAGTTCAATAGTTATAATAAGAAATGATATCAAAATACAGTTAATACATATAACACGGCCATAAATAATCAATATATTTATGGATAATTCGTGCTTAATTATTTTTTGATTGGAAGTAAATTAAAATCTACCCAAGGCAAATAACGAACATGTCATGTTGCCACATAATATCTCGAAGCATGCGAGCTTGCCACTTAGGCTCAGCACGTTCTGAATTAATATACAGGGGGAATTTATATTCTTTAGAGTAAATTATGTTAACAAACTGGATAAATCAATCATTTCGATTCAATTTTAGTTTGTTTGGTTTGGAACTAGAAAATATATGTGTTGCGAGTGCACAATACTACCAGGATGAATTTCACAATAACGACTATCAAATTACACAATATGTGTCGAATTAACCAAACAAAAATTTTCGCTTGGAAACTTTATATATCTATTTGAGCATCTATTTTTACATTTAAAATATCAGCCATTTTTAGATGAATGAATGCTATTTTTTAAAATAATCGAACCAACTGAAATATAAAACATTATTATTATTATTATTATTATTATTATTATTATTATTATTATTATATTTATTCTTATTATTACTTCTTTTTTTTTTGTGTGTTTCAATTGGACAACAATGTTAGACAAATTTGCATTTCAATGACTATCAGATTGCACAATGATAGTCAAAACCAACCAAACTATCATTATCGGTCTGAACGTTTATATTCTGTTCGATATATGTTTTAAATTTTATTTTTAAAATAGTAACTACAATTTTATAAATATACCTAATTATTTATGATTAATTTGGTTATTTTGGTTAAATCAGAAGTCAACCGGATAAATCGATCATTTATGTTCGATTTTAATTTGGTTTGTGATAGAATATTGTCGGATAGATTAATCTCTAATATACATATACTGCACATTAGCGACTACAACAATGCACAATATTGTTGAACGGATTGCACATTAATGTATCTTGAACTATACATTAACACTCGAAACTAACTGGTTTAAAATTTCAATTCAAAATTTTATATGTCGGTTCAACTATTATTTTTTTTTTTCAATTATTTCGCTCCAATGTCGATTTTCTTTTCTAAATTTTACTTATTGATATTTTATATTTATTATATTTTTAATAATTCAATATAAATACTTAATCATTAATTAACTTGTATTATAATTTTAGTTCTTAAAAAATTACATATTGGTCCCTAACATTTATCTAATTTTCATAAAACAAACCAAATGCCTGCAAATCGATTCACCATCAACCCCAAAAAATCAATTCTCAATCGTCACTACTCCTTTCATGCACGTCGTTGTCGCTAGTTGAGACCAACGCGTAGCTTACAGGTCGTGGCCACTGTCCTGAAGTTCTGGTGGAGACCAAAGACGTCGACGACCTGGGCGACTTCTTGATGACGATGTGAGTCTGGTCGGCTCCTTAGACGACGAGCTTGGCTATGTTGCACAAGCGAGGCCAGCAAAAAACGGGGTCGGCGGGAAGCGAGGCTGGCGACGCCAAGCTGGTGGTGTGACAGGGT
>CACSLK010006441.1:3225142-3235658 GCA_902706635.1 Striga hermonthica
AAAAAAAAAAACACTTATTAACAACGAAGACTTTAAATTCGTTAATTAGCTAGTGCGAAAGCTTTGTATTTGTATGTATTTCTCTTGTTTTATTTTCCTTTGGTATATAAGACCTAAAATAATTTTGTAAAAACATATATAAATTTGCAGTTTTTTTTTTCTTTTTTTTTTGGCTTTTTTATTTTATTTTTTTTATTAATTGAGATGAAATTCCTCAAAAACAAAGACATGTAATTACATTTATACAAGTACACCTACGTGTTTGAGTCGTGAAAAGTGCATCTTCAATGTTGGAAAATCAATTGTTGGTGAGGGTACGTGTCATGTAGCCTTTATGTTTGATGCAAGTGTGTTGTGCATTTCTTGGCCAATTGGGAAAGAAAATAGCATGTGAAGACTAGACTGATATGAGAAAAATCCACTTATATATCATTATCGGATGCGTTGAGCTTAAGTGTCGGACCTAGTGTTTTGAAATTCTATGTGATAAAAAATGATGCTTTATAGCTAAGTTTGAATAAAAATTACTATTTTTATTAAATAATAATTAGGTTTGCATTTTTTCTTTTGTTCGAAACGATAGATGATATATAACAACTCAAAGGGAACAATGTTCGAATACACATATACACAATCACAAGAATAAGAAAATGAGAGGACACGCTTATAAGCGGCCTAGAGACCAATAATTGGGCCAAGACAACAACTAAGAACCCCACAATAAACCAGAGAGAAATCAAACCACTATTGAATGCCTAGTTGTGAACATCTCTCTCGAAAGGACAAAGACACTGCACCAACAAACTAAAGGAACTAAAACAACAGAAAAACATAAAAAACATAACCAAACTATACAGAAGAAAACTCTAGCCATTCTTTAAGAGCTCCACTAAGTACTACCCTCTCCGGGGGCTTCATCCCTTGAAACTGCCACAAGTTCTCTGCTCTCCAAAGCCACTAGAGAATATAGGTTATGAGTTGTATCCTGGCTTCTAGTACCTCGGTCTTACCAATAGTAAACTCCTTCCCACTGAATAGGCCATGTCTCCCAAAGTCTTTTACCCCTTGTGCAATGAAAGGAAGTATGTTCTAATGTTTCAGGTTCTTCACCATAGCCCAGGCATACAACATCAATATCCATGCCTTTAGTTCTCAGGTTAGCTTTTGACTGAAAGAGTACATGAGCAGCACTTTCATAAGAAGTGTTTGAGCTTACCATTGACTTTCAGCCTCCATATTTTACTTCTAGCTGCTTTAGTGAATTTTGAGTTTAAGCTGTCTTCTGGAATATCCAACTCCTGCACTTGCCCATTGATTAAAAATTGGTAAGAGGAAGAGACTCTGAAATGGCCTTTTTTCTCCAAGCACCTATACTTTCTGTCAGGCCTGCGAGGATTGAGAGGTGAAATTTCCAGTATAGGCTTGCTATCTTCCTCATCAAACACTAGATTTACCAGCCAAGTGTTCCAACTGAGACCATCACTGCTCAACAGATCTTTGACCCAAATCAGATGTTCTCTAGCAATAACTACAAGGCTTGGCTTCAATTTTAAGAGATTAGGCACCCAGTTAATGTCCTCAATCCTTGTATTTTTACCATTTCTTACCTCTGTTCTGAAACCTCTTGCAAACATAGGGACAATATCCAACCAACAATTCCATAACCATGAGCTGTTTTGAGTTCTCACTGCCTCAAATATTGAACATGATAGAAAGTACCTTATTTTCAAAATTCTGCTAACAAGAAGTTATTGTTGAGAGGTGATTCTCCACAACTATTTACAGATAAGAGCCTCATTAAAAATCCTTAAATCCTGAAAAACCAGTCCACCTTCTTGTTTTGGGATTATCATGGTATGCCAAGATTTCTAGTGTGCTCCTCAATCTTGATTCTCCCTCTTGCTCCACCAAAATTGAGCACACATTCTGGAGATTTCTTTCCTTACTAATACTGGTAGTTTGAAGCAGGCCATGGTGAATACTGGAAGAGCATTCAGAACTGCTTCGATTAGTACTTCTTTTCCTGCTGGGGACAAGAGTTTATTTTGTCAGCTTGTTAGCTTGGCGCTGACTGCATCCACCAGAAACTAAAATGCCTTATTTTTTACTTTCCTACCCCAAGGGGTAGACACAGATATCTGGTTGATTGGTGCGATCTGATGTCTTACAGTTTCTGACAGATACTGAGCTGAAGGTTAGTAGGAGAGTTCTTACTAAAGTAGATAGTGGACTTCTAGAGGTTAACTCTCTGCCCTATAAAGAGTCTGTATTGCTCCATGGTGTTTATGAGGACTTGGGCCTGATCCACCCAGCCCTACAGAATAATAGTACATCATCTCAAATAATAAATGTGAAATGCTGGGTCCCTCCCTTGAAAGTTTTGAGCCTGTCAAAACTCCCCTGTCCACTGCATCATTTATCATAGCAGAAAGCAATTCAACAATTATTATGAACAAATATAGAGATAATGGGTCTCATTTCCTAAGCCCCCTGGAAGGGTAAACAAGACCACCAACAACCCCATTAATATTAAAGGATAAAGATGTAGATGTCAAACAAGCCATTATTAATTTGACAAACTGCAGATCAAACCCCATTTTTACCATCACTTTTTGAGACTTCTCAATTCCACTCTATTAAAAGCCTTCATTAGATCCAGTTTCAATGCCTTGAAGAAGTTTCTCCCTGTCTGCTAAAAAATATGAAATGCCTCATGTGCAATGATCACATTATCTAAAAGTTGCCAGCCCTGAAGAAAAGTTGATTGGCTACAACTAATACAAGAATCGAAACATAACTTTAGTCTGAGTGTCTATATTTTGAGAATATTTTGTATGCCACACTACAGAGGCTAATTGTCCTATACTGTCTACAAAATACAGGATTCTTACACTTAGATAGTGTAATCAATGTATGATTCCAGTATTGAAGAAAAATCCCAGACTCAAAGAAACTCTTTATAACTTCAATCAAATCAAATTTAACCAGATTCCAGATATGCTGATAAAATAAGACATTCATATCATCATCACCTGGAGATTTCTCTAGTGAAAAACTGAATAAAGCAACCTTGATCTTCTCTTCATCTATCGGTTTAAGCAATGCATGGTTCATGTCATCTGTGATTAATTGTGGAATTAAGTGCAGCAGTGCATCACCTCCCCATGATCCCTCTAAACTAAACAAGGTGCCAAAATAGTCAGTTATATATTTTTCCATTATAGCGTGGGACTGATGCACTTTGTTTTCTCTGGTTATCAATCTGGTGATGGAGTTCAATTTTCCTCTTTGCCTAGTGTAGGAATGGAAGAATTATGTATTTGCATGCCCCTCCTTCCACCATTGAACTTTGGCCCTTTGTCTTAAGAACTGTTCCTCACTACTATGGCCCTCCTCTAGCTCTGTCCTCACTCTCTACCATTCTTCCCAGTTATCTTTTTTTTTTCATCTTCTTTGATCTCCTCAAGATTCACTATTAAACCTTCTATGTTTCTCTGATTTTGGGATTTGAATTGAGAACTCCACTTCAATAAGGCCAACTTGGTCTCCTTTACTTTTTTCTTTAGCCTAAAGAATGGGTACCCACCTGTACGGTTGCCCAAGCTGATTCCATAACTTCATTGATGTCTGCCATTCCGAGCCACCTTTTATCAAATGTAAACCTCCTCTTCAATCTGGTTGTAAGTTGACCACTGTCCAAAAGAATCATTGAGTGATCAGAAGCACTCCTTAAGACATTTGTCACTGATGCATTTTGGTTTGTTTCTATCCACTCAGAAGAGGCAAAAGCTCTGTCAAGCTTTTCCTCCACAAATCCCTTTGCATCCCTGTTGCTGGCATAGGAAAATATGTAGCCCACCGTGCTTACCTCCTCCATTTCCATTCTAGAGATGAAATTGTTAAAGTCCATGAAACTTCTTGAACTCCGGACTCAACCTCATTTTTTGTCCTCCCAAGTGCATATGTCATTCCAATCTCCCAATATGAACCAATAATCCCCCCAAAAACTTCTTTCAAGTTCCAAAACTTTTCTTTGTGATTCCCTAGAAGCCTTATTTGAGTTCATATAAACACAGATACCCACGGTTGTTCTGTCATTCCCCATTTTAAACTCAAATGCGATATAAAACTCTTTACAAACCAACTGGATCAGTTCTACCTCTTGATTCCAAAAGAGTTCTAATCCTCTACTCAACCCTTGTGGATCCACTATTGCACATCTTTCATCATACGCCAGCTTCTTACTGACTGACTTAACAAACGGTTTTGCTTTTTGGTTTAAGGTAAAAATAGAAAAACAATGTGGTGAGTCCTACAAGAACCTTTGATTTAGAAAATTGTAGAGGGCTACCCAGCCCTCTACAGTTCAACACCGCAGCTAGAATTAATCACTTGGGTGCCATTCTAGGCTGGTCAACCCCACCTGTTCCAGAACTACTTTTACCTTCTTCCCAGGGGCTGATCTAGAAAAATAAATTGGGTGGGACTAAATAATTTTCGATAAAGACATATATTTAACAACAAAGAGTAAAGTTGTAAATTTGCAATTAAAAAAAAGTTTACTAAAAAATATATTCCTTTCAAACTTTGCAACTACTAGAAATATTTGAGAAATGTCTTATTTAAGAAAAAAAAAGATGCAGAACATAAAATGTTTTGAGCATCATTGCTAGATTACTAGGTTTAAAAAGAAAAAAAATGGAGATTCTAATATCAAACTAGTCGAATATTGTTCAAACTATCAAATATGCCTGAAAATTACATATTCCTAACCGTTTTATCAAGATCTAGATTCTTCATTCATTCAACTTGATTAAACCCTAAATATAAATTGTCCAAAACTCAAAAGGAAGTAAAAAATAAATAAATACTATCATAGACACAAATCGTTTGCCTGCCTCGTCACTCGACTCCTCGTCTTATCAGTTGCGTGCAGAAACTCAACTTTTTTTGTAATCTTTTATTGTATTTATTTAATTACTTATTTAATGATATAAAAAATATATAATTAAATTAATTTATAATATTCTATAACTTATTAAAGCAAAAGAAATAAATAGAGTGGCAACTCTCAAGGAAGAAAAATTTATTCACTTCAATATATATTTTAAGGGGGACAAAATACTTATATACATAATATTATATATCATATATGTTATACATACATAGTACTAATAAAAAAAAAAGATTGGGGGGACCATGGCCCCCCTAGTCTGAATGTGCATCTGCCTTTGCTTCTTCCCAGATATTGTCTCTATTAATTGCATTTAAATGTTTGTATTGTATTCTAGGCTTGTCACCCCACCAGTTCCACATAGGTTTGCATTCCATTAAACATTTGTATTATTCACATTAAAGTTGTGATGGATATCTTTCTTCTTTTCTTATAAAATTAGTTACCATAAACTATTTTACGTTTTTTTTCCTACATTACCATCTATTACATTTTCTTTTCTTATTTAATTCATACACCAATTATTATAAATGTGTCTTCTTCTTATTTTTTTTTAATTTTAAACTATTTTGTTTGTATTTTGTTTTTTACAAGGTTCTGAAAACCGAACCGGTCATCGAATCAGTGAAGCTACCGGTTCAATAGTTCACTGATTGGACCAGTTGTCAAACCAATCAAACTGGTTTAATTAATATATCTTTTTATTTATTATGTATGTATAATATATAATTTTATATATTTTTATCATTAGATTTTTAGTGTACAATGATATTTTCTAAATAAATAAAAGAAAAAATGAATACAGAATCGTGCACATTCTAATTATTTTAGCTACCATGCCTAATTCTAAGTGTACGCTTATAACCAATATGCATTATTTTTTTTTTCCATTTTTGGGAAAAGATTGTTGATGGGAAAAAATAATTAAGCTACTTGTGAACACACAGTTCAACTATTTATGAAGGCCCAAAAAAATTCAACTAATAAATAAATTGAGGTAAGCTCTGTAAGGGCCCAAAATAATGCTTTGTTTGTGATCTGGACCCAGGCTAATGCAGAAAAAGCCACAAGACGTGAGCACCCCACATCGATGGCATAAACAACAAATTGTAACTATTTAAGTGTGTACAATGTTTCCATTCAAAGCCTTTTGGTGAGCCGCTAGGCCGCATAAACCTGCACTAAGTTGACCGGTTTCACCGGTGTTTGACGGTTGAGACAATTTCTTACCGGTTTTGAACTATAACGGTTCCATACCTCTAACAGAACCAGTGGCTCCAAGCCGAACCGACTGGTTCGGTCCAATTTTCAGAATACTGGTTTTTTTATATATGATATATTAAATTAATTATCTTTTAACGATCTTCAAGTTGACATTTATATTACATATATAAAATACAAAACAGTGACAGATATCACTGTAAATAAATTTTAAATTGATTTATCAAACTAAATTAAAAATATAAAAAACTATTATAAAGCAATAGAAACTGATTTATATTAACATATCATACAATATTTATTTAATTGAAAAGTATATACGTAAAGTAAATATGAACATAAAAATATAAAATATTTTAAAAATGTATGTCTCAAATTAAATAATGACTACAAAGAGATTGAACATTATAATGATGTTCAAAATAATATATATATATATATATCTATATATATATATATTCCAGAACGATATGATCACTATTAAAAACTCGAAAGAGAACAATGTTCTAATACAAAGGGGACACCCTACTAAACCGGAAAAATATAAAACATGAGAGGCACACAAGAAGTTTCCTAGAACCTCAACAAGAACACGAAGAAGCTGACAAAAGAAACTATTAGCCTACCAACTGCTAAAAAGCTTAACTAGAACTTAATAGCTCCATACAAACCAACCAAAGAAACTAAACTAAGATCAAGGCAAGACAAAAGAAGTAGAAAAATAAAACACTAAGCTACATTGGTGAAGTCCATCCAATCTTTCTATACTGTTTTGGTGATTATGTGCATTGGAAGCAACGTGTTTTGAAAGATCCAAAGGTTCCTTGAATTCCAGAGCCACCAAAGCAGGTATGTGGAGAACTATATCCTTGCTTCAAACACATTCGAGTGGTTAAGAGAGCAAACACCCTGCCATCATGCTCTGAAGGAGTTGGTATAGCTGCTAAGTCCATCCCACTTAAACTGGAGCCTTTTTCCACATTCTGCAATTATAAATAAATATAATAAAATAATAATTATATTTCATAAATTTTAAAAATATTACACCTATACACATTATAATTTAACTTAATGATATTATAAAATTGAATATATTAAAAAATATAATAAATAGAGAAGAAAATTGTATATATAAATATTAATCAAACTTGGAAAAAGTTTAGACTATTTCGGAATAAAATTATTGAGTTGTAGATAATATATATATATATATATATATATATATATATAGAGAGAGAGAGAGAGAGAAGGGATCATATGAGAATGATAGATAGTGAAAGAAATAAGAATGATTATGGACCATTAGATTAGACATATCAATGGATATCATGAAGTCAAAAATAATTTAAGTGGTCAAACTTATAATGGTAAATCTGTAAATATGTTATTATATCAAGACCAAAAGAATAGCTGGAAGGGCAATAGTGTAATTTTGTCAAATAATAAATGTGGGCCCCACCAATATTAATTAGAACCTCTCTCCTCTCTCTTCTTTATCCCTCCCTCTCTCCTCTCTCCTCTCTCTCCCTTTCTGCTCTCTCTCCCCCGCCTCCCCTCCTCCCTCCGGCAACTCATCGTAGCCCGGCCAATCCCCCGACACCAACTACAGCATTCCATCGCTCGTTTGCTGCCGCACGCCGCCGAGTGCCGCCGTCGTCTGTGGACCGCCGTCGGGTGCTGCAGCCATCTCGCCGCTCGCCGTCGACCCCCAGTCGGACCACCGATGTAGACACGGCCTACCTCCGTCAAACTCTTGTCTGAAGTTGCAGGCCGTCACGGCCACCGCCAGCCCTATCTCGTAGTCACAATCTACCCTCTCCACAGGCCCCCTTCCACGCGATGAAATTCACGACCACCATCCACCGTCCATCCCCGTCGAATCCACAATCCAGATGACACCTCAGCCAACGCAGCCATCGGCTTGGTCGAGCGCGACGGTTGCCTTCACGGAGAGAACCACCAAGTCGTCGGCGCGTGGACTCGAACTCGTCATCGGCATTTGAGTAGAGTGGTGAAATCGTCACCGGCATGAGAGGTAAAGACGGCAGCGGCGGTGACGGCTGGAAGAGACGACCAGAGTCGAGCCTGCCTGATTCAGTAAGCCAAGTTCAGTGTTTGGATAAACAAGGACCTTAGGTTATAAATTTGAAAACATGTAGGGGGTAAATTACAATTTCATCAATTTTAACAAATTACAATTGAGTTCATGGGTAAATTTGTAATTAATGCAACTGTAACTTATTATTTTAACATTTCATTTAATATTTATTTAATATTTTTATTGAGATAAATATGCATAAAAAAACAAATAATAATAAAAAAAATTGTATTTTTTATTTAGCTCGGTCATTCCATTATTTCGATTATCCAAATAACTAAAAACAATATAAAAATGAATGCTTTTAGTATAGTTTATTTTTTATTCAGTTATTTGAATAAAAAAAATAACATTATATCGAAATAACCGATATAAAAAAATATTAATAATAATAATCGAACAAAAAAAATGTCGTACTATATTTTTGTTCGTTGTATATCGTTCATTTTGTGCAATATGATAGACATTTATGTGCAATCCGTACAATCATAATTTGCGCTTGCAATACATAAAATTTTGGAAAAATATTATCGATTTTTTAATAAAAATACAAAATAAATAAAAGAAATCTGTAGTATTTTTTCATATAGTTTGACATATTCAGTTACTTTGTTTATTAAAAATAATAATAATAATATTGACCTTTAACCAACTAATATTATTTGATCGATTAGAGTAATTATTATATTTTTTGTTTTAATTTTGGTAGGTGCAACGTGTTATTTTATAAGGTGCAACATGTTGTGTTATAAGGTGCAACGTAATATTGTATAGAGTGCAACCTTTGGATATGTAATGTGCATTACTGAAATCTTCATACGTTAGCAAGCTTGTTTTTTTTCTTTTTTTTTTATGGATAGATGATGTGATAAATATTAAAGTATTATGTAGACCCATTTTATAGATTTGTATTTCGTAATATTTTGGTGGAAGTTGTTGACACTAGTTGTGGAGTGCGATAATAAAGTGCAACATGTTGTTTTATAAAGTGCAACGCATTGTTTTATAAAGTGCAATATTTTGCCAAATAAAGTGTAATAATTTATAAATTTCTATATAAATTATGTGTATTTCGAAAAATAGTTTTTTTTATATATATTTGGCCCTTGTGGATAGATGATGTGATAGATATTCAAGTATTATGTAGATCCGATTTTTAGATTTATATTGCGTAATATTTTGGGGGCAGCCGTTTGACATTAATTGTAGAGCGTAGTTATAAGTGCAACGTGTTGTTTTATAAAGTGCAATGGATTGATTTATAAAGTGCAATATGGTGTTTTACAAAGCGTAAAATTCCGTTGTTGTTTTATAAAGTGCAATAGGTTGTTTTATAAAATGCAATGGTTTGTTTTATAAAGTGCAATGATTTATCTTATACAGTGTAACATTCAATTATATAAAGTGCACGAATTTATATCTTTTCAAAAAAATATGTGTATTCGAAAATTGATTTTAATAGATATTATTGTACATAGAATTAACCTAAATAATTAAAATATAATTTTATTTATTATTTTTTTTATTTATTATCCTAATTTAGTTATAATATTTTAATATATTATATTATTTCTATTTAATATGTTATTTAATATTTAATATATATGCATAAAAAAATATATAAAAAATATTTTTTTATTAACTTACAATAATTACAGATTTAACCCAAGAGTTAAATTGAAATATAATTAAAATTATCAAAATTGCAAATAAGTCCCTAGACTTAATCTAATTCTCAAAAAATATGCCCAGCCCCACAGTCTAATTTCGGATTTCAAGTCGCCGGAATCTTTTCCGATCGGAGCTTCTATTTTCGCCGCCGTTCTGACCGCCACAATCCCGGTGAAAGAATGGTGTCCGTCATGGCCGTGAAGGAGCTACCGGTATTTTCATGTCCGACCACCATGACTGAAAGTCTTCCTTCCGACTAACCACCGAAAGCTTCTTCAGACGCCGGATACCATGTTTCATTGCACAGGTTGTCCGATGTCGAGGTGCTTCACGGAGATTTCAACTCGTGGAACAATGGCCGATTTTTATTGGTATGTTGTCGCCGCGTTTCCTCGACAGAAAATGACCTTCAATATCGACAGATTGTGCTGCTTCTGTCGTGAATGGAGAAGAAGCTGCCATACGGTGACGGCGGAACCATCAAGAGCTGTGGCGGGCCGTGGTGTAGCCACTGACGGACGACCGTCGAGCTCATGGAAGGTGGCGGCTGATGTTCGCTGGTGTAGGCGTTG
>CACSLK010006441.1:3251567-3263896 GCA_902706635.1 Striga hermonthica
TTTTTTTTTTTTTTCATTTGTTCATATTCATGATTGATATTTGTAAAAAAAATCTAAATTAATATTTTTTCCATATAAGATTTAATTTGTATTTTCTACATATATTTTACGTGGACATGCATGTTGGTTCTTAATACCTGTAGATGATGCTTTTTTATTTTATTTTATTTTAAAATTTTTATTTTTTTTAGAATAAATTACTTTATTTATGAAAAATATAACTTCTTTTTTTCCCTCTCTATCTTTATTTTTTTATTTTCAAAATAATTTAATAGAAAATAAAATAAATATAAACAAATATGAAATTCAGTTGTATGAGTTTGCAATTTGTTATTACCATGTGAATGAATTTTGTATAAAAGTTTAGATATTTGGAAAATAGCGCATGTTGTTTTTTATCGAGTGGTAAGTTATTGATACTCTTTTATTATTTTTAAAATAGATAACCACCTTATAGTATAGTTACATATACTATTTATAATGATCATTATGTTTTTTTAATTTAGTCTTTCTACACATAATTAGTTTATTGTTATTTAAATTATCCACGTAGGATTTATCAAAATTATTTCAAAGTCATGAGTGTTAGCATGTAAGTACCAGTGAACAATTAAGTATAAACTTAATTATTTACATGAACAAACAATTATACTATTTTTTTAATGATACATCATACTTAGAAATTGTTAAAATTATTTCTAGATAATAAATGTAGTTTTGTAGTAATTTTTTTTCCAAGCAACTTAACTTCTATATATAAATAAATATGGGTATATGTGTTAATATTATGACATGTGCAATGCAAATTTCTAAGCATTGTTAAAAATAATTTAATTTTCTTGTATCCAAATAATTATGTTACTCAAAGTGGATGGTTTTAAAAATTTAACGGATTAGTCAAATGAGGACAATTAATAAATAATTTGACATTAATTATTATTAAATTTTTTTTGATCACATTATTAGTTGTATTGATATATGTAGAATTAGCACAACATTCTAAATAATTGCCAACTTATTCAACATTCCCACTAATATTCTTCTATAATAAACAATTTCAATAGGACTTTAAATTTTTGGACAATATTTATTGAATTGATCAAACCATTAATGAGTAGCATTTAATAGAAAATGGGAGGGAAAACAACAATTTTTCCAGCTGCTTTGCTTTAATATATATATAGATTTTAGAGAGGGTATTGACTCTAACTCTTACTTATATGGGCCGACTGTGCATAGCATATATATATGTATATATATATTAGTATAAAAAAGACTTCCGACTGACTGGAACGAGCTAGAAACGCCTGGATCTCAAGCTGGTTACCGGTTGAAGGTCCTCGAACCTGCAGAATTCTCACACCGGAGGGGGTCTGGTGAAGAGCCTCCGATGCTTAACTGAGTAAGTGTAGAAGATGAAGTGCAGATAGAAGAAGCTCTCCCTGCAGCATTTTGAATGTATTAGAAAATGTAATGTGTTTTTAGGTATACATCACTCTCTTTTGTGAGTTTCCTTGATTGTCACGACTGCCAGAGCCATTCTGGCTATCAGAGATGGTTATAAGGCGTGGACTACTCGGGTGGCTCCACGTGATTTTACCCATGTGAGGGGTTCAATTCTCCTTAGATTCTTTCTTATCTCCAAGTTATCCGCTTTAGGTGGCCTGATTGTGGGCTGGACCTCAATTATCTTGAGCTAGGATGTCCTCGATAATGAATGTTGTTGTCTTATCCATCTGGTCGATCATTCGACCAGATGCCTCATCCAGTGACCTTCGAACAGGCCTCCGAACACCTCTATGCTTCCTTCAACTCGATGCTTATACCGGTTAGGTTGAGTACCTCTCAAGTCCAATCGACCTGGTGTAGTTATCCCATATCATTTAGTTTCTATCAACTCTGGTCGAGTCATGATGAGTCAATCCAAGATGAATTTGTACGTTCTTTGCATTTGATTTTTTCTTTCGACCTCTTTTCAGCTCTTTGGTCATTGCCACTCTTTATTTGGATATTTCTCGAGCGTTTTTTTTTTAATTTTGAATTTCAAACTCCCACCATGTGTCCGCACCTAATGACACACGTTTGCATCCGCTTTGCCTAACCATCGCGCCGCCACATGCCTATGTTAATTAAAGCTTCCCATCGTTTGGCGTTTTGCCATCCCCGCCAACCTTGTGCAGCAAACCACATTAAATGCACATTTAATCTTGTCCTTATGTTTCAACTTTAGTCTGACAGTCAAGTTTGACCTACCCCTTCACATGCTCCTTTTAATCTAAACCATCAATTCGACTCAAATCTTGCAACCACGATTTCTTGAGCCTTTCTTCTTTCTTTTCCTTTCTCCTATAAAAAGAATTTTTTGCTACTTTGCAAGGTTTACTACCTCTGCAAATAAATTATTCTATTTACTTACTGTGCTTTCTTCTGGTGCTCGACAAAGAATTCGTGGCTCCATGAGTTTCTTTCTTTCCGACCACTCATCGTACTCCAAATCTTTCTCTCAGCAAGGACAATGCGTAAGTTCTTCTCCTTTCTTAGTTTTATTATAAGTTGCATGTTCAGATCTATCTTTTCTCTTTGATTTTTCTTTTTTCATTTGTCTTATATCGCAACTTCAAGCGAGGGTGACCACCACTCTGGTCATGATATGAGCTCTCCACCTTCTTCCAATTCTCCTAACTTTAAGTTTTCTCCTTTGACCTCCCCCTCTGGTGAGGCCGAAACTATCTCCACTGCGTCAATCCTTTCTCTCCACCTATTGTCTTCTTTGTTTCCCTCTGCGACGTTGCGATGAAACTGACTTCTGAAGTCGAGGAAACCACTTATCCTTGATCCCTTGCTAGACCAATCGTTGCAATCCTTATGGGTGTGCCCATACCTGGGGCCACACCCTTAACTGCTAAAAACATGACCACTGTTGATCGACCACCCAGTACTTTCCTCACCATGCCTGATGACGAGATCAACCATTTCCTCATTTTGAGCGGCTTTTCTTCTGATTGGCGCTATGTGTCGCCTCGACCCATGGATAATTATGCTCATCCTCCCGCTGGCTGTTATACCTTTTTCGAGGAAAAAATTGATTAGGTCTTCGACTCACGATTAGCCCATCTCTACTCAAACTCTATGACGTGTTTGGGTCCCCATTAACCAATTAGGGCTCGACGTTGTCCACCAACTCATTGTCTTTGCTATCCTCTCCTACTGTCGATTGGGTCGTATAGACCAAGGTTCCTTTTTCTACCGACATCCTTCTTGATAATAAGCCTCTTCTTTCTTACTGTGGCCTTTCACCTCGAGGCTATGCGCGTTTAACTCCCAATCAGATTGGTACTAATTGTTTTATTGGTTGTTGCTTACGCTTGTGGTCTCGTATACCTCCAGAAAGAATTTTCAAACTAAGGGCCCCCCATTCGCCTCTGTCCTAAAAAGCAAGGATGTTGAGCTTCAACGGAAAGAAACCAAGCGCTCTCGACCAAAAGAGCCTGTGACCGGGGTTAGGAAAAAACGACCCATGACCAATCAGGGGTCTCTCTAAAAAATCAGGCGAGCACAACGTGAGTCGAAGTTGTGACCTCCAAGGATGTCCCACCATTGACCTCTTCTCAACATGAAACATCCATTAACCACCCGAATCCACCTGTTGAGCTGGCGCCTAAGCCTTCCTGGACCACTCCGGTCGAGGCCATCGCCTCATTCGCCACCAACTTTCAGGGAGCAGGGATCATCGGGCACTTGATGAAGTGTATCCCTAAGGCTGAAACCCGCCGATGGGGAGCCGACCAGACTGGTCGGGTAGAGTCTGCAGCCAAGAGCTTGGCATAAGTACTTTTATTTGCAACTTAATGATTAATGTTGTTCGATATCCAGTTATTGCTTACATTTACCAATCTTTCTTTGTACTTTAAATCCTTGTCACTGTCGTGCCTATCTTCGACGAAGCCATTGGAGGATCGGGTCCATCCATCTAAGACCTCGAAGATGAAAACACAGGTCTGGTCGCCGAGGTAAATCACTTGAGTGCTCTCAAGGCCGAACTTACGACTGAGATGTCCAAATGGGAGCATCGTCACAAGGAATAAATTGAGGGCCATAAGTTTTTCTTAAAAGAATCTCGAGTGGGTAGCTCCGCCCAACGCTTTAAGCTTCCAGCTAGCTTGAGCGCCAAATGATTTTAAATGGGAGAACCTCGAGTGGCAAGCTCGAGCGCCAAAAGTTTGTTAAAAGGAATAACGACTAATAGACCACTTGGAGGTCATGAGTTTAAAAAGAGAAGGATTACCCAATATTTTTCTAGAGGAAGAAGCCTGAAGCTGGTTGCTCGAGCATCCAAGTAATTAAGCAACCAAGGTGGTTTGTCGACCTAGGCTTCGACTTCTTCAGCCAGGCCAATTTTCTCTTCCACGAACTCAAGGGGAAGAACCTCGAGCGAATGAGTTGGAGAGCCCAGGGACGATTAGTAGAACATCAAATGAAGGCTAAATATATCAAGCCAAAGGACATAACTTCGAGCTGACGGGCTTGACGACCCTAAGTTAAAGAGGTAGAACCTCGAGGGGGTTGCCTCGAGGGCCAAAGGTTAAAGCAGTAGGGCCTCGAGCAGTTAGCTCAAAGGATAAAGAAGCAGAAACTTGAGCAGTCATCTTAAGTGTCGAGAATTAAAAAAGGCAGAATGGAATAGTTATTTCGAGGTTCAAAAGATTCTGATATGCATAGCTCGAGTGGTTGGCTCGAGAATCACGTATCACAAGACAAAACTTGGAGCAAATAGCTCGAAGGCTATAAGATTTCAAGATTACCAGGAAAAAGTTAAATGAGGTTTAATTGGCTTCATTTTCAAATGGAGGCATATTATAGCAGTTGTCCAAGTGCGAGGCAGATTTGGTTTTAAGATATTACTGGTGGCAGAAGCTCTTGGTTTTTAGCTCAAAAGCCAAGCAAAACTATGAAAAATGAAAAATTACGGGGCAGATCTAGTTTTAAGATGTTTTATGTAACATGAGATCGCAGTATTCAGCTCAAGGGAAAAAGTAACTAGAAAAAATGAAAGAGGTGTTACGCTAAGTTTAGCTAGCTTGTTTTTATCTAGCTTACTCTGTAAGTTATTTCGACAAGTTTGTCTCGGTTATTACTAAAATCTTAGTTAATTTTTTGTCTTGTTTGGTACAAATTTAATTCTTCATTTTTTAATAAGGAACAGAACCCCGAGCAGAGCATCTTGTAGATCGACATTTAATAACTCGAACCTCACTAAGGAGTTGAGATGTTTTCATGGGGAAAAACCTCGTGCAAACAAGCTCGAGGATTCAAGAACAGTTAGCAGAATCGCGAGCAGTTAGCTTAAGGGCCAGAAATCTCTCGTTGAGCAGAACCTCTAGCAGATGAGCCTGGGAGTCTAAGGAAAGTGGTATAACCTCAAGTGGTTAGCTCGAGGGCCAAGTAAAGTGGCAGAACCTCGAGTGGTTAGCTCGAGGGCCAAGTAAAGTGGCCCGAGTGCATAAGTAGTTTACTTGCACAGTTGACCCAGTTCAAGTAGCTCTGAGGTCGGAAGACCTAAGGAGCTTGGATACCCGAAGGGAACTCATGTATTGCAGGTCGGAAATAGGAAGTTCATGGTTACAATTTGGCTATGTCCCGAGCAATTAGCTCGGGTGCCTAAAGTTTTAAAGCAGAAGAAGCCCAAGTAGTTGGCTCGGGTGCCAAAAAGTTTTGAAATGACAATTGCCTAAGTAGGTAGCACGAGTGCAAGGCATTTTATGGGGACAGAACTTTGAGTAGGTAGCTCGGACTGTGGGACCTCGATAGGCTGAGGACCTCGACGCCACAGACTTGGCCAAGTAATTATTATTCTACTCTTAGACGAGTCTTACGCTAATAAGATCGTCTAGAGTTGGGGGGAGGGGGCTAGATGATGTAGCACCAAAAATAGCTTGGTGAAACGGCTTGAGCAATTAGCTCGGGTAAGGCAAGTCGAAGGGGGATTAAGATCGATTTATGCATATGGTATTGGTTAAAAACCTATAAAGATTTATGATGTATTTCTAAAACATATTCAATTAAGTTTGTGTATATCTACACAACTATTCTAAAGGATTTAATTTTGGTTATTAAGGAAACATCTTGTCTTGGGGAGTAAGTAATTAAACTCTTTATAAATAAGGGATCTTTGTTCAACTTCTAATCCTAAACTCTCAATAAGATTCCCAATTATAGTATGTTTTGAATATCAATTTTATTGCTTGAGCGTCAGAGTATCTACATCGGGGCCCTGCCTCAGTGCTTTTGCAGGTTGATCCGATTTGCAAGACGAGACGGTTCAACCGGCAATCTTAGTGAGTCGATGTTTTTGACGCATCATGTTGCATAGTGAAATTATTTATTCAATTTAAAACCATATTTTTAAAAATTAAATAAAGTCAATAATTTAGAATTCGAGCTAGGACATGTCACAAATGAAGAAAAATCTTGCACGTGTTGATATCAACTTAAGTACTCATTACGGCCAAACTATTCTAACATAAAAAGTCTAATCAAAGAAGAAAAACGATGTAGTCAAAATTGCTAGGTATCTAAGAAGCATTGCAAAATTATTATACGTTAGGATTAGTGTAAATATGAAGAGATACACGAATCTTTTTATTTTCAAACACTTGCTTCCTTTTTCTTGAACTAGTGTAAGTATGAAAAGATACAAGAATCTTTTTATTTTTTAACACTTACTTAGAATTATCATTCTTGATATATAAATTGAAATATTCCTATGTTGCTGGTTCATTGATTTCCAAAAAGTGTAGTTATAAACTTTTGCTAGTTATTTTATGTTTCTTTTGTTGTAAACGGTGTTGCTTTTGCTCTTGCCTTAGTCCTTTTGTTCATTTGAGTGTTGTATATATCAGACTATTTTGTAGTTTCTTTTTTCTCATTTGTTTATCCCTTGGTTTGTCAGTTTATTATGATAATAGAATTATTTATAATAGAATTACTTGTAGAATAATCAGACTAATTGGTTTACTATCTCTAAGAGATTATATAACAAAATACACAGTTAAGATAATGTACAATGAGCCATTAGTTAAGAAAAAAACACATCTACAAGCATATACATGCACATGCACATGCACCTATAACATAAATCATATATGCACCACTCTTTTCACCTTAATTTCCAAGGTTTAGTTGCATTGCATTTTCTCAACATCATAAATCATCTCCACCGTTGATGCTATCCGAATGGATTTCCCGTTCTTGAAAACGTGGAACTAGGTATCGTAGGCGAAGAGTTTGTTCCACTTGTTAGATAAATCGGGTCAGGGGATGCAAATGCATCCTCACTTTTGGTCAAGATCAAATCAATTGCTTGTGGCCTGAAAGGAAGGAGGATAACAACAAGCAGTGAAGTTTATCAAAAAAGAGAGCTGAAATAAGAGTAAAAATATGTGTTGCTTCTTCTTATTAGTTGCATAAATAAAATAAGTTACCTAGGTTGTGGCATGTTATTTGGTAGTTGTACCATGTAAGCTCCAGGACCTATACAGTCAAGTAAGAACAATTAAATAGATAAAACGCAACGACGCAATTAAAACAAGAAATGAATATCTTCGTTGTTGAGAATGATTCGTATCTTTCTATTTTTATTGCTAGATGGAAAGAAATGAGTCTCTTTATTTAATTTACCTAAATGAGACAACACATGAGGAGACATTGGCTTTGCACAATGTGATGACTGGGATATTAATCCAGTTGAGGCTGCCATGTTTGAAAATCCTTCTTGCAATGGTGACATGGAAGGAAACTAATCGAAAACCAAAATGAAGACTCTGAATTAAGATTGAAAATACACGAGGTTGCAAAGTAGCGTTACATATTTACCATTGCTATTTGAGATTGGAATCGTTTGTCACCGGTATCAAATGGATTTTTGGGTCTTGAAGCATTGTAAATATCAGTTGTAGACTGTTGCAAATATTCATTTAAAACGATTAGTATGCTTTTCTCTGCATTCATCAAAAAAGTGATTTTAATCTTTGTTCCTATTTTCTTTACTTATTTATTTTTCTAGGCAACTTACAATTGCTGGTGAGCAAAATTGCATGTCATATCCCATTCCATAAGTTTGGTGCATCTGCCAACCAACATTTGGTGGGGGAAGGGAGGCGAAGCTTGAAGTGAAAAGACCCTATTCGACAAAACGCACCCAACTCAAAGCTTCTTGAACTAAGATAGCAATTGAAAATTCTAAAAGAAACTAAATATATATAAAAAGTACTCTATAATACAAGTTGGCCACTACCTCTTGGATTTCCTTCCTTGAAGTAGCTTGTGATCCATCCCCTTGAGCCAAAGCTTTTGATGGTGAAATATTTTGAATCGTATTTACATATTTCAACCTCGGTGGCCTATTCGAACCCTATAATTAAAATAGTAGGAAACATCACCTCCTCATTAAAAAATAAATAAAAAATATAAAAAATGTCCCCATAGGTTTCAACTATTTACAAAAGAAGCTAAAGTTTTCTTCACAAAAAATCCAAAAGGTTTGGTGTTGTATCAAATATAATAAGGAAGCTACAGTATTTCTTTATCAACATTAAGAGAACTTTGTTTGATTTTGTTGATGATGATGAAACATCAATAAATTGTAAGTGAGGTTTTTGAAAACCGTTTGCAATTAATAAATAAGTCGCACAAAATACGTAGAGTATCACAATTAATTATTCTCACTTGTGAAGCATTAGCGCTCAAGTCCCCACGAGGATTAAAAGACGTCTCATCTTCCTGCAGCGAAGGGACTTGATGGTTTTCACGGCTGTCGTCCATTGGATGATCATTTTGTAGTATCTCAACCTTTTTCGCAGATGCATTATTAAGATGTGCAGAGGAAACTTGAGACATGGCAGTTGAAGGTGAGCTCACAGGTTCAACCGAGTTAAATAGCAAAGACTCTAATGAGTTGTGATTATTAGGAGCCATGGGGGTAGCTGAAAACGTGCTATCGTTATTGGTTTTAGAGGGTGTTGTTGCCTTGGGTGCATCTATTCCCGGTGGATTATTATCAGGCTCGACCTTGTCTTCAAACTCGATCAAGCTACTTGGATCTAAAGTCTCGTTTTGTTTTTTATGCGTATCGGCGAGCTCTGAGGAGATGGTAGCACCAGTTGTATTCTGCAAATACATGGTGGGAACTCATGTTTTGAATATTTTTGTCATGAAGTATATTTTAAATTAATATTTTTATTTATACACTCATATATTTTTAATTATTAGTCATTAGTATTAATTATTTCCTACCTTTTGACTTTCATCATTACACTTTAATTTATATCCATCTATTCATTATTTGAAAAATATTTCATTCTTCCATCTAAAAATAAATTTCCACTCGTAAACTCTTTTTTTTTTTTTTTTTCAAAATGATCTACATATAAATTTTCCCAATAAAAAAATTGCTTACCTTAAAACACATGAGCTCTGAATCCATACCAACTAACAAATATTATTAAATACATATATAGTAAAACATCGACAGTAGAAGAACTCACTTGACTTATCATAGAGACCTCATCATCGATATCCTTCTTGTCAGTATTTTTTGGGGGCTCCTTGATTTTTTTCTCCCTCAAAATCTCAAAATTGAGCGACCCAGCTTCCTGAGGAAGGGGCGATCGGCTCGGCTCCTTGCCAGGGCTATGGCGATCGTACCGCCTGACGCTCCCCTCATCCCGGAATCTGTCGTCAACAATTTCAAATTGACGACTTTTTGAGCTTGGTGGACTCCTCTCTTCTAGGAGATCCCTAAATGTGATCCCACCGTTCCTTTTGAACGGACTGGAGTGCTCCAGCGAGCTCCCATGGCTTGGAAATTCATACTTCTCATACCGACGACACGAGTCCTGTAGTGTCAAATGTAATGTGTCAAATTGCAAGTAAACACAAAACTTTATCGAAGAAGCCTATCTTACCAATTTAGCCATCGATAGTTGTTTATTCTCGCCGGCATACTTTCGATCAATGTACACATGTTTTACAAAATCACGAAGCCTATTCAGATTACTGCAAAGTGCAAACACATAATCAGATTACTGCAAAGTGCAAACACATAAGATCGTATGTTAATTTAATTAATGTAACTGGGTCGTAACATCTCCCATAAATTATATACCTGCCATCGGGATAAGTATTACGATGTGGATCCCAAGCTTTAAAGTAAATCTCCCTAGCTCGCTAAATAATCATATCATGTCATATCATATATACCAAAAAAACACATGTTAAATTGGAAAAAAAGATTTATGTGATCTTCAAGATAAAAAAAATATATATATTAAAATTGACCTCATTTCCTCCTGCTTGAAGAGATATAATTTCATCTTCATTGAATTTGGCCATCGACACTGATTTTACCCGGTGTGTGAATTCTCGGCTATAAAATTCTCAAAATTTAATTATCTATTAAGAAACACGATTATATATAAAAGACTTTATAAATTTGGAATTCTATTTTGAAAATAAAATTAAATACTCAATTAAGATAAAAAAATATAGACAAGCATATTTCGATTTGAACACGAAATTCTAATTTGAACTTACTGCACACCGCTGCAATTCGTGCAGACGAAAGTCCAGAATGTTGTGCAGACATACTGAGGCCCCTGATTTAGGGAAAACACGTTATGTTTATATCTTATTTGAATTTCTCAATAGATAAAAATGTGCAAAATGTAGAAATGAGTTATCTTACCAAACTATTACAGTTTATGCATTTTCGATTCCCCGATTGCTTGAGAAGACCACGAATGATGTTTTCGATTCTCTCATCATCATCTTTTACACGCCGAGGCATTTGTTTTCCTTATCTTAGGCTAACAAAAAACTACGGTGATTCAAAATAATTATAATAAATTTCATTCATGTTTCAAGCTTCCTATAAATTTATAAATTCGAGTTTTTGTTGTTTTTTGTGGACTTGGTGCTCAATAATATCATAAACTTAATGAAAAATTGCATGAACATTAAGTGCAATCCAAGGTTATGGAGATCATGGACTCACCTAAATGATTTTCAGAATATGTAAATCTTTATTCCTTAACAATGTGTTGATTGCATATTGTGGGTTTGGTTGAGAGAGAAAGCATAAAGAAAAGCAAAAATATAGGAACATCAAATTTTCCAGTTGTTTTTTTCTTTTTTGGCAGTATTTCAAGCAAATGCAGAGTGGACAAGAGAGAATAATGGCGCTTTTGATGGGTACTCTTTTTTTTTTTTTACAAATAAAAAATAGGAATTGTTCCCCTTAGTAAATACTGTGTACAAAAATAATATTGTGGTGAACAAGAACTTCCCTTTGCAATATTTCTCCAAAATTAATATTGCACATAAAATTATGGAACTGTAAAAATTATTTTATGTAAATTTATTTTATATCCCCTTTCTCGATAAGTAGACATTATAAATGAATAGTATAAAAAAAACAATTCACTATGTTGCTATTAAAAATATTATATCCCAAATTATATTATTTGGATTGTGATTAGGTTCACTTTAACTCACAAATATTATCCCAAATTGGTAGTCTTTTTTATTATTATTTTTTCTTTTTAGTGTTAACTTAGAAGTGTCATTCCAAATTATGTTGTTTATGTATTGTTATTAGGTATGCATAGTTCAGAGGTTTATTACAAGAAAATAATGAAATATCAATAGAAAATTTCAACGAGCTAGACGAGCTACCCGACCAATAGAAAAACAGGTTTTACTTCGTCCGTCCGCTGCCCAATACATTTGACTTTTCGCCAGAGTGGCTAGACGAGCTACCCGGCCAGCGCAAGAACCCCAAATCTAAGGTTGAGTTTGATGCCATCATCAGACAGTGGAATGAATTACCTCTTCATGTCGTGAAACTGATCTCGGACGTATTACTTCTCTGTCACTTCAAAATATTTAATTGTGCGGCCCCTCCTTTGGCCGACATAGGTAGGCGTGGCAGCCCGGAGCTGACATTCCCTTCTTTGAGTATTGTATTTATGTTTCTTATCTTCTAACCATCGTGCCGAATGCAGAGGCCATGTTTTAACTCCATTGCTACTACTCATTCAACAAAGACGAAGGAGGCCCAACCACCTGTTGACTAAAATCCTCAGCAGGTCTTCGGCCTTGAGAACCACGACCCTCAGGTCCATCATTCTCAGTATTTCTAACTTCCCCAAAAGCATTCTCTGGGAAAGCGCCGAAAAGTGAGCACCAAGGGAGGCGAGGTTTCTCCCAAGAAAGGTGACAAGACTCCGAGCCAAAGGCATGCTTAATACCGACCTTGGAACATCCAGAGTCCT
>CACSLK010006441.1:3264153-3287257 GCA_902706635.1 Striga hermonthica
GTGCAAGAGCTGAAAGATGAGCTCGACAACAGACATGCTGAACTGGCCAGCCTAAAGGAGGACTACGACTGTCTAAGGGGAAGATGGACCAGCTGACTGCTTAACTTGCGTCCAAGGAAACTGAGCCTACTAAGCTCAAAACTCAATTGCTCGCCAAGGAGGCTGAGCTCGGTTCACTTTGCATCTCCGTGGACCAGCGTTTCGCTCAGGCCTGCGAAAATTGTCAGATCTCCTTACTTTCCTCGGTTTTGGGCATGAGCTTCCTTGACCACTATAGAGCCGAGATACTAAATTATTTCTAGCACACCACTCACTACCTCTACTGGCTTTTCCCGGCGTGTCAACAATATTTCAAAGAAGGGACCAAGCGCACCCGAACTCAAGCCGTGGCCCAAGGTTTTAATGGCACATGAGATGAGGCCACACAGACGAGAGGTCTTCCTAATCCAGAGGGGTGAAATGTCAATCAGTCGCAACCTACCAACCTCCCCTGGTGGGAGCTCTTGCTGAAAATTGCCAAGTATCTAGCTGCATAGAGTGAAGAGGCGGACGAAGAGGGTGAAATGTCGTCATCATAAAGCTTTTATGCTTGTAGTGATACTCTGAACTTCCCTTGCTTAATTTGTAATAGTATCTAGGTGGTGGATGCCCCCATGAACTCGGTTTTTTGGTTTTAATTGCTCTTTATTTTAGTAATTTTCCGTACTTTGTGAATAGTGTGTTTGTTTATATTTATGTACCTCGGCCTACTGCAAATTTATGGACCCCAACTGGTGTCGCAACAAATTTTGCAGCTCTAACCAATTACTGGTCTTTAAGGACTTGCAGTTATTCCATGAACTTAAGTAAAACTACCACAGACCTGCGCCCTAAATTAACGCCAAGCTTCGTGAACTCGAGCGGTATTATGGTAGACTTGCACCCTAAACGTGGCAACGAGTCAAATGACTCACTCCCAAGCTTCACGAGCTTGGGAACGCCTCAACAAGCTTAGACCTTGAAGTTGGCTACGAGTCTGAAGACTTACTGCTGAGCTCTGCGAGCTAGGCAATGCCACAACAGGCTTACGCCCTAAAGTTGGCTATGAGTCTGAGGACTCACTGTCGAACTCCGAGAGCTTGGAAATGCCACAACAGGATTATGCCCTAAAGTTGTCTATGAGTTTTCGGACTCGCTTCCGAGCTCCGCGAGCTTGGCAACGCCGCGACGGGCTTACACCCTAAACTTTGCTAAAAGTTTTAGGACTCGCTACCGAGCTCCACGAGCTTGGCAATGCCATGAAAGGCTTACGCTCTAAAGTTGGCTACAAGTCTGAGGACTCGCTGCTGAGCTCCGCAATGCCACGATAGGCTAAGCCTTAAGGTTGGCTATGAGTTTTAGGACCCTCTATCGAGTTCCGCGAGCTTGGAAATGCCACGACAGGCTTACGCCCTAAAGTTTTCTACGAGTTTTAGGACTCGCTGTTGAGCTCAGCGAGCTTGGCAACGCAATAATAGGCTTATACCCTAAAGTTGGCTACGAGCCTGAGGACTCGCTGCCAAGCCTACAAGCTTGGCAACGCCACGACAGGCTTACGCACTAAGGTTGGTTACGAGTCTTAGGACTAACTGCTGAGCTCCGCGAGTTTGGTAATGCCACGACAGGCTTACGCCCTAAAGTTGGCTACAAGTTTGAGAGCAACGGTGCGACAGGCTTACGCCCTAAAGTTGGATACAAGTTTGAGGACTTGCTGCTGTGCTCCACGAGCTTGGCAATGCCACAACAGACTTGTTCCCTTCTTCAATTTGAGCCACTGGAGATACACTATACAAAATTTCAGACATAGAGTTCGTTATTAGAAAATAATGTATTCATTAGAAAACAATAGAAAAGAATATAAAGCAATCATAAGATAAAACCGTCAAGTCAAACGTAACAAATTTTCATATACATCACATTCCACGGCATGGGCAGCAGTCGCCCATTGGCATCTTGCAGCCCATATGCGCCTCCCGCAAAACCCTCTCGATTGTATATGGCCCTTCCCAATTCGGCTCGAATTTTCCCACGTGCTTGAGGGCATCAATCTGACGCCAAACTAGGTCTCCTACTAGCAATCTTTGAGCTCGAATTAACATATTATGAGTCGCTCTCATTATTTGCTTATAAGCGGTAGTTCTGCCTGTCGTCTGATCTCGCAGCTCATCCACCAGGTTGAGGGCCTCTTTCTGTAGTGCAGCATTGTCTTCTTCTAAATATGCGCTAACTCTATCTGAGCTTAATCTGACCTCCATTGGGATTACTACTTCCTATTCTATACCAAACTAAAGGGAGTTTCCCTCTTCGAAGCCCTTGGCGTCATTTGATACGACCATAGGACTGAGTCAAGATAGTCTACCCATGCTCCCAAGGCCCTTTCTAGCCTACCTTTCAGTCCTTTAATAATCGATCTATTGGAAACCTCAGCCTACCCATTCTCATACAGATGGGCTATTGAAGCAAATTGTTGTTTATATTTTCATATCCTCGCACCATGTCATCATGCGACGACCTCTAAATTGGGCTCCATTATCGGATATGAGTACTCGACGAATGCCAATATCAGCAGCAGATGTTAGCAAACAGAAATTTTATCACCTTTTCCTCAGTAATCTTTGTCAGTGGCTCTTCCTCAATCCACATAGTGAAATAATCCAACGCCATTATCAGAAACTTTCTTTGGGCTGTTGCTTGGGGAAGAGGATATACTATATCAATTCCCCACTGTGGAAAAGGCAATGGTGAGCTTATCAGGATCATGTTCTCCGCTGGTCGATGGACTAACAGACCATGTTGCTGACATCTACGACATTTTCGTATGAGGTCTTGCGTCATCGCCCTCATTCTAGGTAAAAAATAACCGTCCTGAAGAACCATTTCAACCACTGCCCTAGCGTTTACATGGCTGCCACAACACCCTTCATGAATTTCTTTTATCACATAGTCCCCATCCTGATTAGAAACACATCTCAAGTGCGGTCCCACGTGTGATCGCTTATACAATACTCCATTGTGCAAGTAGAACCTCAAGGCCCTTCTTCCGACTGAATCACCCCTGATATCTTTACAAATAACAGGATTCTATAACCATCTTATTAGGGATGACCTTCAATCCTCCTACTCCCCGACTCCCCGACTCCCAGAACCTGGCCCAAAGTACTTGTGGTCATCTCCAATAGGGTGATCGACCTAGACTGGAAATCTACAGTGTTGCGGCCATCTTAGAAAGGAGGTTGGTTTTTCCGTTCTCTCCCAGCAGTAATTGCACTAGCTCTCAAGCCACAAACCCTTCAGTAATGCATGGGTTTCAGTTACATATCTTTTCATGCGGTCCTCATGTGCTTCGTATTCTCCTTTAACCTGTTCAACCACAAGTTAGGAGTCTGAATGAATAATTACCTGATGAATTCCCTCCTCTAGGAAGAGCTGGATTCCCTCAAGAAGAGCTTCATACTCGACTTTGTTGTTTGACGCCTTAAAGGACAACTTAACAGCGAACTTTAAGTGGTCTTTTTTGGTTGTGACAACCACGATACGCACTCCAGCGCCTCCTTCGACTGAGGATCTTTCGACGTACACGTGATACTCACCAAGATCGACTGCCCACTTGACTATTCTTCCTGAAGCCGAGAGACTGGCCTAGGGTATGTTTGAGCCTGTAGTTTGTCTGCACCATGACTTTATGTGCCAGAAAATACGGATGCAGTTTCTGTGTCGTATAAATGAGCGTTAGGGCTGTCTTTTCGACGCCCGAGTATTTGAGATTGGCACCCTGCAATATTCGGCTAGTATAGTATATTTGTCTTTGATGACCATGCTCCTCTTTTATCAATACCAAACTAATGGCCTTCTGACCCACATAAAGGTATAAAACCAATGTGTCCTTTGGTACTAGTTTCATAAGTAGGGAGAGCTCAGCCAAAAACTCTTTTAGCCTCTTGACACTAAATCAAAGCAAGACACTTTCTTTAGAGCCTAGAAAAATGGGAAACTCTTTTCAGTTTATTGAGATATGAACCTGCTCAAACCTGCTAGCATTCGGTAGGAATCTGCACCTCTCCCAGGTTTCTCGAAGCTTGCATTTCGATGGCAGCTTGTACCTTCTCGGGATTCACTTCTATTTCTCTCTCTATCCCCAAATATCCCAAAAACATTCCGAATCGCCCGCCAAATTTGCATTTGGTTGGGTTGAACTTCATGCCCAATTTTTGCAATGTGTTAAAGGTTTCTCGGAGATTCTTCACTTGGTCTTATGTCTTCTTACTCTTCACAAGCATGTCGTCGACATAAACCACCATGTTACGACCTATATGTCCTTTAAACATTTTATCCACTAACCGTTGGTAGGTAGCACCCGCATTCTTTGACCTGAAAGGAATCACTACATAACAGTAGGTGCCTTTGGATGTCATGAAGCTGACTCTGGTCTCTCCGCTGCGGGGGTAAAAGTTTTGGTTGTGCTAGCAACTTCGTCTCTTCTCACTTCTCCATAACCTCGAGAATCTCTTGATGTGGTGCATTCAATGGGTTGCAATGTTCGTACCTTGGGCTTTAAACTGATATTCTGTCCTAGGTTCATTTTGTTGTGGTCAGCGATCTCTTTGATGAGATTGCTCCTCCATTTGTTTAGCTTTTGTCATTTTGGAGAAAATCAGACTCCGGCTCTTACATGTTTGTATACTTGTCACACCTCCTCAACAGTTTGTTAAAAAACCTACCCGACATTTTTGCTATAAGTCCCTACATTTTCCACATCTTAGTCCTTGCGTCAATCCTCCTGCTTTGATCTCGTCCACAACTGAAGGGACTTCTATTGTCGCAATGTTTCTCTTTCTTTTTGCTGCATGTTTATTAGCGACAGGTATGTCTTCTCATGCTTTTTGGCACTCGTGAACTAATTCAAGAATAAAGAGTTGAATCTTTAAAAGCTATAAACAGAACCAACTGGCAATTTGTGTCACAAATCCTGTGTCGATCCCTTCAAAGTTGTCAGGAAAGATTAGCAACTAACGACATTGTTGTATCTGTGTAACATGAAAATGTTATCGAAATAATTTAAGTATCTTCCGGGGTCCATCGATTCATCATAAGATAGGCTCAGCTCCCTAAAGTTGCTCGGCATGTCCCCCTCCAAGACTTCCTCTGAAAACGGATGTCCTCGAGATGGAATAACCCTCTTCCCTTGGATACGTGCCTGCAGCTCGCACATTTGAGCCAAAAATCTCTCTAGGATTAGACCATCATGTTGTGGGGGTATAGTAGTCTGAGAAGTAACCGTCATTGTATCGTCCTCATCTGCCCTTTCTTAGCGTTAGGGTTGCTAGGAGAGCTCGTCTATCCACTTCTTGTTCCCAACCTATGGCTTCAGCAATGATCCTCTCTAACTTTTTTCTAGTCATGTGAATAACTTGATCCTCCCTGGGTATCGGAGAAGTTTGATCATTTCCCAGTGTCGGCGGTGGCTAATCTCGACTTGCGGGTCCTGTATCTCCACAATAATCATTTGTCTATCCCTTTGGTGGTTCTTCAGCTCCTGAAGCCCACCGGATCCTATGTTGATTTGTGTGTCTACCCCCTCACTAGCTTGAGGGCTGATCTGATTCCGCTTGTCTCCCTGGTCGCTTGTCCTACTTTGGTTCTCCTCGATTTTCCCTAGGGACTGTTCTCATATTTTTTGCCCCCATGGCAGCTCCCAGGAGTTCCTGATAAAGGTGTCAGTGTTGTGCTAGGTCCCGATAATGTCACTTCGGGAGTGATATGAGCTGACTGCTACCATGCTGGCGGTGGACCTGCTCCAAGTACCCTCTTTGTCCACTCTTTGGCCATATCCTTAGTTGGGTTCTTCTCAGATTTTTCTTCTATCGTGATGAATTTTATGTGAGAAAAACTCAGTCTACTCTAGCCTGTAAAAGACTGTGATTTCCTACAGACGACGCCAATTTGTTCCACAAATTGTCTACTAGTCTGATTGAACTGCAATCTGCTGACTCGATACGCCCTGATGTCTCCAGTGACATGCGAAACGCTGGGGGAGGGGGTTCTGGTTAATAACACTCTTACGCTCAAGTCAGTTTCTTGCTCAACAATGGTACGATGATAATGTATGTGTGTTGTGTAAAAATAAGAAACAAGATTCTTTTTTATAGTTAGGGTTGTTTGTAGATTAAAAGACTTCTAATATTGTAAGAAGCCTTCTCCATATCCTTCTCTCAACAAGCCAAATCTCCTCAAATCTCAAGAGTCCTTAATGACTTATACCTTTTTTAGTCGAGGGAATCTGTTCCCTTCCCTTGGACAACTCAATTACATGATCTCTGGTTTCTTGAAACTAAACTAGTGATTTCGTGTTCTCTAAGGTCACCATGTTGTCTCTAATTGATATCTGCCATATTGGAGACGATGTACGACCAACCCCGATCTAGAGGCTCCCCAAGTCCTTCATGTCGAGCTCCTTAAGGAGATTGTCGTGTTATCCTCCAGGAAGCACACAGTTCACATCCACTCAACCACCTTTAATTTGAGCTTCTCAGAGTACAAATTAAATAGCCCTTCACCGAGCTACCCTGACCGGTCAACTATGAGAGAAAAAAAAAAGCAGTGGAAGTGTATATTGTTCAAAGTATTCCATTAATAGTGTATTGAGAAAATTTGTATTCAGAAAAGTAATAATATAATTTTTTGGTACAAAATTAAAATTATAATTTTGAACATTTACAATACCTTAAGAAACTACATGAAAAATGAGCCAAGCTTCATTTGAAGATTTATTATGTCATGAAAAAAAAGGAATGACCTGTCTTTATCGCATTTCAGAAATTAAAAAAAAAATGGGCTCTATTTTATTGTTTCTCTTTTTTATTTTTCCCGAACGATAGAGGTACTATATTAATAAACACTGCACAACGTGCGAAGAGAAGCAGCTAAAGGCTGAATAGTACAACAGAAGACTGATAAAATTGGGAGACAGATCCAAAGATCGCCTAAATCCTAACCTAGCAACGCTAGAATAACAAAAAACACAACTACAACAACCAACTGCACCAACAAAAACTAAAAACTGAAAACTAAAAGGCTCCCAACAGGAGAATACTTGAGTGTCAGATCCCAACAGGATAATAAATTTGACACTCAGGCGCACAGAGGCCAAATGGCCCAGACCTTAAAAACAACTACAACACAACCTAAATAACAAATAAAAATACAAAACTACCAAGCAAAACAAAACAAAAGCAACAAAACAAAACGAGCCCTTCTAAAGTAGCGACACCTAACCGAACCAACGGATACAAGGCGACTGTAAATCCCGCAGCCAGAAGAACCGACCCCAAAACTGCCCAAACCACTCGGTTGCCTAACGGTGTCAAAACTCTAACCCTGGAACTACACCAAGCCACCCCGCACCACGGTATTTTTTATTGTTTCTCAAGTTACAAATATGAAAAAAAATTATAATATTGATTTATGATGATAAAGAATATACGAAAAAAATTGTATATAGGATATTAAATATATGATCTTTATGTAACGCCCTGTTGTTTTTTTTTAAAAAAAATAAATTACCGAATTTTTGAAAGACCAGATTAAATTTTTCAAAACTCATTTTTACAAATTAGAATGATTTAACGGGCATTACTCAAACCAAAACTAAATTTATTAGTTTAAGTATCAACTCAAGCTTTTGGGAATAATCCATCCTAATACAATAACGCCCCGACAGGCTAAGGACCATCTTGAGCTCGCTCTCCTCAACGGTAGAACGCCGAAACCTGCATCAAACTCTCACACGGAGGGATTTTCCGGTGAAAAGCCTCCAACGCTCAAGTCAGTCTTGAGAAGATGAAAATATATGTGATAGTGTATAAAAGAGTATGAGAGATTTTGTTCAAAAGTGAAAAACCTCACCCCTATATATAGGGTGAGTTACCTGACCTAGGAACTGTCTGGATAAGCTGAGTTGGCTGCCCAGCTGCCCGGTCGTATGCTCAACTACCTCCACTACGTCAGTGTAAGGAATGTGTCAGAAAAAATTACTAGCATAGACCAATTAGCGTCCGCGACGTGTTCTCCGCACACGTGTTAGAGATTCCCTTGGAGGCTCTGATGTTCGACCAGATTTGGGCAGGCCATTGAGCTGCCCTTAGAGTAAAGGATGGTCGATCCCATAACCATTCATATTCGACCGCCTGCGTTTCCACCAGGACTCTGTAAAGCGGGCACTTGCTGGGTGCTCCTAAATCCACGTAGCTTTGACTTTTGACCTTTGTCGACCAAAGCATACTTTGTTCGACCGAACCTGCAAGTTTGATTCATTTCTCTCTCATCCACCGGACCGGCCTAAGGTATAATATCCCATATCATCTAGTCCCCCCCACTCTGATTGAGTCTAAAAGACTCGATCTAAGAGTAGATCTTCGTCTATGTTTTGGGCGTCGTTCTATCTTTCTCGACCCACTGGTATATTTTCGTCTTTACCTCGACCATTTCCCGCTGTCACCGCCCTTTCATATTTTGAAACTCAAATCCTGCAACCTGTCAACCATGTCAAGCGCGTATCTTCACCTATCGCATCTCATCATTACCCTGTGATTCGCTTAGCCTCGGTTCTCGTGCCCATTTAAACTCGCTCTTCTCCCTAGCCGTTAGATCGTCATTTTGGATCTAACGGCTACCATTGCGATGATCGTTCCACTTTCTCTTTAATCATAGCCCCTTCATGTGATTTAATCCAACGGCCGATATTTCACCCCCTTCACCTTCTTGTCCTTATAAATACCCTACTCCCCACACTTAGAATTTTTTCTTACTTTTGCAATTTCCTCACTTATACTTTCTCAACTTCCCTACGATTTCGAGCTCTCTGCAACCCTAAGTTCTTCGTCTTCTTAGCAAGTTCTCCGTTATTTACGATGAGTAAGTTTTCTTAATCCTTTGATTTGTATCTTTTGTGCAACTTTATTAATCCTATTCCCCCAAACTTCTTAACCCTGCAGCCCGCTATGCAATTGTTGACTCATTGTTATTCTTCCTTGGCGCAAATTTTCCAGAGCTTTTCTCCTTCTCTCTTATATTTTCTTTAACTCTCTCTTCTTTTCTCTTTCTACTTCTGTGACCTCGAGTGAGAACGACCACCACAGCGGCAAGGATCTGACCTTTCCCTCTTCTTCCTCGACCCACAGCCTTTCTTGTAATTCTGTCGAAGAAATCTTTCAAGCTCAACCTATCTCTATGATTCGCCCAACTTTACCACCTCAAAGTCCTTCAGCAGACGCCGTTTATCCTTCATCCTATCTGGTCGATAACCCGGACGAGGGTGCTACCAGTCATCCTCATCCCCCTCCTAAACATCCTTTTCGACCTCTCGGCCTTCTCGCTGAAGACGAGGATGAAGCAGATCTTGACGTCCCTTCTTTTCCTCAAGCTTCTCTTAACCCTTCACCTTCATCGACCATTTCTTCTTCCTCTTCACGCCAGAAATCGACCGTTCCTAATCGCCCATCCCTAAAATGCTTATAAAAAAAATCTCGCTCTTGCCCCGATGGGGTGAACTGACTTTACACTATCTGATCGATCATCCTGGTACCGTCTTTGGGACGGGGGATAATGATACCTACGACCACCCCCCTCCAGGTCCATAAACATTTTCCAATTCTAGTTTGACCTTGGTATGCGTTTTCTTATTTGTTGCGCTCTGCTCGAGCTCTGTCGTCGATATAGCCTAGCTTTAAACCAACTTCCACCCAACGTCTTTACAATTTTAACCATCTTTATCATCCTTTCTATGATCCTCTTAAGCCGTGTAGATGTAGAATTTTTTGTTTACTTTTACTGAGCCTCGAAGCAAGTCGTCGACCTTTATCTCAAGAGCCAAAATAATGCTTGCTTTATTTCTGATCGCCCTTCCAATGTCCCTAAATGAAAGCGAAAATTTGTATATGTTGTTCCTAAAACTCCTTATCCATGGGAGCCTACCCCTTAGCTTAAGGAGCTTCCTTTGTAGCTTGCCAGTCCCCCATGTAACCCTATTTTCAACCGACGCAATGTACTTTAGAATTCAAACCCTGTCGCCTCTACCACCTTACTCAGAGATAACCACTTGTTACATCATTGCAGTATCCTTACCCACAAAACTTATCCTTCCCCCTCTAGCAAACTTTGGCCGATATCCGTGTTAACACTTCTAACATACCTCGAGGTGCTCGATCAAAGATTACTCAGTTGTCTCATCTCTTAATTTCTCCTTATAATGTTGTAACTAACCTTCTTTATTTTATTTGTGTAGAGGGATTCTTGAATAAGACAGACATAAAGAAGTCCTATGAAAGGAGGCCGGTGGCCAAGGCGCCAGCGACCACGACCGATAATTCAAAGACTGCATTTTCGACCAAGGATGCTCCTCTTTCAGGGTCAACCAAACAAAAGGCTGCCAACCCAACCTATCGACCAAAACCACCGACCCTTCTATTCAGAGATGGTCGCTCTTGGCTCCTCTGGGTCGACTGTCGACCTCCAGCCTTCATCTAACAAACGACCCCACACTGAGGTAAAATCTCCAGATAACCAACTCGCCCAGCAGCCTACTTTATCCTCTCCTTCTTCCCTAGCGTTCGCTGGTCCCAGGGAGGTTGTGTCGTGCCTTATGGGATTTTTGCCCGTTGAAGACACCTACCGTTGGGATGTCGACCACAAGGCGCAGGGTGAATATACCATTCGCGCTTTGGCTCAGGTATATCTTCTAAGCCTGATGTTTATTTGGCATTGTTGATTTCCTTGCGTCTTATATGAATTTCCTCATTCTTGTAGACCCTTGTTTCTGTTGTTCCCTTACTCGAGGAGATTTTCGACAGTTCTGGTCGACCTCTTCCAGTGTCGAGATCAACACCCGTCACCTTGAGGAGGAAAATCAAAAATTGAAGGCCGAGAACCGCGAGCTACTGGATGTTCGCCATGACATGTCCCAGCAGCTATAAAAAACGATTGTCGCAATAAAAATGATCTTCTGGCTAAGGACCGCGCTCTTGAGCTGAAAAAGGCCAATAAGAAGAAGGAGGCCGATGGGGCAATTACTGGGGATTTCGGAAAAGCTCGACAAGCGATGTGGAAGTCACATCTCAGTCAGCTTTTCCTTCGGAAATATCGCGAGCAATAGTTAAATGATTACCTGTGCTCGACCATTTTCTTGAAGAAGGCGTCGACCTTGGCCCTAGATTTCTATACAGTCAGCATGGAGGAGGTGGATAAGAAAATCCAAGCCCCGGGCTTCGATGGTACCCTCGACCATGGCGCTATCTGAGACGCCATTCTCCCTGTCTCTGCTGACTTCAAGGGGGATCCAAATCTGTCGACTGACCACCCATGGTAGTCGAGCACGCTTGAGCGCACTTTGGCCAGTAGTGATACTCTAAAATCGTTGCTCGACCTCCCCAAGCCAGGCAATCCTCCCCTTCTCCGATTATCCCTTCCATCCTTGGGCTTCAAAGAGGTCGAGTTCGGTGGCCTCCAGCTCATCCACTGCTTTTCCCTCCTCCTCAAACACGTCGTAGAATCCAACGATAGTGCCCGAGCAGACCATGGTGCCTACTGCTCCTTCTTCTGCTATTTTTTTATGTCTAATGGTCGACCATCCATTTTTATTTTATGCAAATATACTTGTAATATTTTTATTAAAAAAAATTATACCCAAATAGCTTGCGCAACACGCTACGTTATTTACGCTACGCAGTATAAAGGCAAAAACGTGATGCATTATGCTATACATGTTTTAAAACACTGGTATGAATGAAAATCTGCTTTTCCTCCTTTGTTGTCGTTTTTCCACTTTTTTGGGGTGCATTGATTGCATGTTACTTTATACTTGTAGATATTTTCATTTCTAAAAACTTGAGTTGTGAAATACATTCTTGACCACACTCCATCATAAGGAAAATATGGATGACTTGCGTGATTTTTAAATACGTGAAGTTATGCTCCATCATAAGTTAAACAAGTTTAAACGAATAAGAGCCATGAACCTGCTCGATTTATCCATGATGAACTTTATCGCCTTTGACATAAATGTGGTGGAATTGAAATCCAATAGAGATCCATGGACCTGCTCGATCTATTTGATATTATGGTTGTGATATTATGTACTTTGCGGAAGACGTAAATGAACCTTCAACCTTCACAAGAATAAATTGAATGATCCATGGGCCTGCTCGATCAGGGGTCTTCAACATATTCCATGTTTTCTTGGGATGAAGTTCTTTGATTTGACCCTTGAATTGATCCGTGAATTTTGTCAAGATAATTGAAGTGGTTTTCACACCTACGATTCTTCATCCTTGTCATTTTCTTGTCCGTGTCATCCTCTTCGCCCCTGTCTTGGACACTTGCCCACCCCAAAGAATGTTCTAAACAAAGAGGTCGTCCAGCCTGGAGGCATGGACTTCTTCGACCACTTTCTCATCCCAAGGAATGTTCTAAACAAGCGACCACTCGCCCACCCTTATCGCGGGAAGCACCAAAAATGAGTGGACTTTGGTCTTGACACTTGTCCATGCTAAGGAATGTTCTAAACAAAGCGGTCGTCCAGCCTGGAGGCTTAGACTTTTTCAACCACTTTCCCACCCCAAGGAGTGTTCTAAACAAGCGACCACTCTTCCACCCTATCGAAGGATGTACAAAAAACGAGTTGACTTTGGTCTTGACACTTGCCCACCCCAAGGAATGTTCTAAACAAAGTGGTCGTCCAGCCTGGAGGCGTGGACTTTTACGACCATTTGCCCCACCCCAAGGAATGTTCTAAACAAGCGACCACTCGCCCACCCCTATTGCGGGATGTACCAAAAATGAGTGGACTTTTTTCTTCACTCGAGCGACCTGCCACTGCAGTCGTACCAACATTCCAAGCAAACCATACAGAAAATCCATTGAAATAAAAGTACGAAACTTCATTACTCATCAGGGGAAATATGAATGCGATTTACATTGACTCAATCATTCAATAATAAAAGAAAAAACATAATACTTCTTTACATTGGCAATATTCCATGACCTAGCCAATGATCTTACCTCTGCATCTTTCAAGGAATAGGCTCCTCCAGCATGCACTTTCTCAACTAGGTATGGTCCCTCCCAATTTGTCTCCAGCTTCCCCACATGTTTTAGCACATTGATCCTTTTCCAAACCAGATCGCCCACGTGGAATCTGCGGATTTTCACCTTCATATCATGTGTTGCTCGCATTCTTTGTTTGTACACCTCAACTATGGTCGAGGCCTGCTCTCTAAGTTCCTCAATTATGTCAATGGCTGCCATCATTAGTTCTTCATTTTGCCTTTGCTCGTAAATGTTCGGTCTTTGAGATTGCAGCTCTACTTCAACAGGCAAAAGCGCTTCCATCCCATACACAAGACTGAACGGTGTTTCTCCAATTGTCGACCTCGGGGTGGTCCGATATTGCCAAAGTATTGATGTTAATTTGTCGACCCAAGCCCCTGAGGCCTTCTCCAATCTCGTCTTTAGCCCATTCAAGATAATTTCGTTGGTCACCTCAACTTGTCCATTAGCTTGTGGGTGGGCTACGGAGGCAAAGTGTTGCTCGATCTTCATATCCTCACACCATGCCTGAATCTGCTTGCCATTGAATTGTGTTCCATTGTCGGATATCAAGACTTTCGGGACTCCAAACCTGCAACAAATTTTGTTATATAAAAATTGTATCACTTTCTCCTCCGTGATTTTGGCCAATGGTTCAGCCTCCACCCACTTCATAAAATAATCGACTGCCACAATAAAAAAATTTCGCTGCCCAATTCCCTGCGCCATTGGCCCCACCAGGTCGATGGCCCACTGCACGAATGGAATCGGGGCAGTTATCGTCGTCATCATCTCAGCCGGTTGATGGATAAGTGGACCATGCTTTTGGCATTGTAAGCATTTTCTTCGCCATCTCCTTAGCATCAGCTTTTATGGTCGGCCAAAAGTATCTAGCCCTCAATATCTTGGCAAGGGCTGAGCATGGGACTCGGAGAATTCTGAACTATTCCGATAACCGAACTGAAATCACTCCGAACCGAAAAATAACCGTTGACCATTTGACATTCTCCGAACCGAACCGAACCGAAAAAATAATTGGTACGATTCTGGAGATTTCACAAATATTTGTATGGAGAACCGAACCAAACCGTCCCATACCGTAACAAATCGAAAAACCGAAATTAAGAACCTAGTTATAACTTTTGTTGTGTTACTAATATATTTTATGTCAACTTTGATCCTATTTAATATAGCTATAACTATTGACCTTCACATAAATTTCATGCTTAGTAGTACTTGATCTACAATTGAATTTTTTCTATTATAAAATTATTTTTTTAAAATAATATGAAAGGTCAAAGATTATTTTTTTAAGAATAAAAAATATTATATTTTGTTTGAAATTTAAATTTTCAATATTAGTTTCACAAATTTAGTCTTAACTAAAATTTAAAGTTACTTCTAAAGGTGATTTCAAAGTAAAATCTTTAATATGAGGAAGTACTAATGAATGTTGGTTTTATTAAAACATATAAAAATTAAATAACTAAAATTTAGAGTTACTTCTAAAATTAATATCAAAACAAAATCTTCAATATGATGAATTGATGAATGTTGTTTTTCTAAAGCATATAAAAATTATAATATAACTTAGTCATTCAAAAAAAATTAAAAAAAAAATCTTGGAAGATCCGAACCAAACCATACCGAACTGAATCGTCCCAATAGTCATACCGAACCGAACCGAAAAATAAAAATCTTCAAACCGAACTGAAACCGACTTTTTGGTATGGTTCTGGAGATCAAATTTTGGGATCTTCAAATTTTGGTACGGTTCTGGAGATCAAATTTTGGGATCTTCAAATTTTGGTACGGTTCCGGAGATTTATCAATCTCCGAATGTACCGATCCACGCTCACCCATAATCTTGGTGACCAGTGCTCCTGCTTTACTGTGGTTGCTACAACAACCTTCATGTACCTCCTTGAGCACGCATCGACCTTCTTCCTTAGTCACACACTACAAATGTGGTCCAGCATACGAATGCTTACAAAGGACTCCCCCGTGCTCAAAAAACCTCCTCAACACCTTCAATACTCCTTCTCGCAACTCTCTCAAAATTGAGGATCTCCAATCTTCCACCTCCTCGATCCGATACCTCAGCCTCGACCATAATTTTCTCCATGTGGAGCAAAGTCACGCTCCTGCTCTTGCAATCTATCAAATTTTGAGCAATTATAGATAGTAAATCTGCTCGACCATTCTCTCCTCGGGTATTTGTATCAACTCTAAATATCTGAACCCCTCTTGCAGCTTCTTCACCACATCCACATATCGCTGCGACATATCCTCCTTTGTCTCAAAACCCTCTTGAAATTGCCCCACAACCAGTTGAAAATCCAAGTGCACTTGTATCTTTTGAGCACCTCCAGCTAGGGCCAGTTGCATCCCCACTGCTTCATACTCAGCTTCATTTTTCAACACCTGAAACCCCATCTTAGCAGCAAACTCCAAAGAATCTCCTCTGGGCAAAACAAGAACAATGCCCAGCCCTGCGCCATTCCTCGATACAGATCCATCCACCAACAGTTGACATACCCCTTCAGACTCCTCTTCTAACTTTGTGCCTTCTTGTATGAAGTCGGCCAGCACATGTGATTTAATCTCCCTCATCGGTTCGTAATGATTTAATACTCGCTCAGCTCGGCCGCCCATTTCACCAGTCGACCTGAGATCGAGGGTCGACCAAGAGTCTGCTCTAAAGGCATGTTCATCTGCAGTTTCACCTTGTGATTCAGAAAATAAGGCCTCAACTTCCTGACCGTTACGACCACCGCCAAAGCGCACTTCTCGAACTTCGAATAGCTCAGCCCCGCTTCCTGCATTACTCGACTAACATAATATATCAAAAATGGGCCATCCCTTCCTCCCAAAATAACACCAAACTTATTGCAGTCTCTCCGATAGATATGTAGAGCACCAAATCTTCTCATTGCACCGGTTTAGCCAACAAAGGAAAATTAGCTAGCACCTCCTGCAGCTCCTCGAAAGCCTTTTGAGCTTCAACTGTTCACTGGAATTTCAAACTCTTCTTCAATGTTTTGAACAACGGTCCACTCTTCTCAGCCACTTTTGAAATAAACCTGCTTAGGCCCGCTGTTCAACCAGTTAATATCTGCACCTCCTTTCCATTTTCGGGTGGCTTCATCTCAACCACTGCTCGAACTTTCTCAGGGTTCACCTTAATTCCTCGCTTCGTCACCATATACCCTAAGAACTTTCCCGCCTTCACACCAAAAGAGCACTTGGCTGGATTGAGTTTCAGGCCATACCTTCTCAATTTCAGGAATGTCTCCCTCAAATCCCCAACGTGGTCAGTCTCTTCCCTACTCTTTACGAGCATATCATCGACATTGACCTCCATATTCTTCTCAAACTGATCCTTATTTGATCGACCAGCCTCTGGCATGTCGCCCCCGCATTCTTCAAACCAAATGGCATCATCACATAGCAATACGTACCCTTGCTCGTTATGAAGCTCATCCTCTTCATATCTTCTCTAGAAGAGGAATCTTGTGGTATCCCTGGGAAGCATCCATCAAACTAAGCAGCTCACACCCGCTGTAGAATCTATGAGTTGGTTGATCCTCGGCAACGGGTACAAATCCTTTGGGCACGTTTTGTATAGATCATGAAAATCGACAAACATCCTCCATTTGCCTTCTGATTTCGACACCATCACTGTGTTGGATAGCCACTCGGTGAATTGAATCTCATTAATATGGCCTTCTTTCTGCAAATTTTTGACCTTCTGCTCAATCACCCTGTCCGTCTCTACACCATGATGCCTCCTCTTCTATTTCACCGGCCTTACACTGAGGTCAATGTTGAATCTGTGCTTGATCACCCTCGCATAAATCCCCGCTAAATCCTCCATGGTGTAAGAAAAAATATCTGCGAACTCCCTTATCAGCTCGACCAACCTCGTTCTAATTGGCTCCTCTAACTCCTTACTAATCCTGATTTACGATCATTGCAACAGCACCATCTGGACTTCCTCGATTTCAACACCAGGCTGCTTATCCACCTTCTCTTTACCCCTATCTTTCTTATCCCTACCCTCCTTCGACCTTGAACTACCTGGTCGATCTGGCACATTCTCATTGACTCGCATCTGCCTCCTCGCCAATTGTTTGTTATTGGGTAAAATGCACCAAATCCGCCTGTAATATACTAAATTTGCGCGTTATCCCACTCTATTTTAAAAAATGCGTCAAACCCCCTTCTATTGTAGTTTGGCCAGCATACGCTTCCCAACTTATGTCTGGGAATTAACACCGGTACATTTTTTGTGAACATCCCGTTATGCCCTTGTCCATTGAGAAGTCACACTCTTCTGAAACAAAAATCATTTCTAACTTTTGAAAAATTCGATCTCTCTCTCTCTTCCCCCCGATTCTCGAAAAAAATCCCCATTTCAACCAAGACAATTGCCGATTTCAACTATTAATTTGTAGAAGGATCGATAGCGCATAAAAAAAGTTCTCCTTTATCTTCAATGTTGGAGCTGATTGAAGGAGTAATTTTCGATATTCCCAAGCTAGGGTTCTATTTGCAGCGATATTCTTCTCGATTTTTCGATGGCGCATAAGGTACTTTTTGAATCTTCGACGATTATAGGTTATTACCTTGAAATCCAATAGGTTCATTTGTAAAATTAGGGTTCTTATGCTATGTGGTTTCGAAAATAGGGTTTTTTGTAAAGTGCGTGCTTGTGATTTGAAAATTAGGGAAACTCTATTGCTTCATTTGGAAATTAGAAAAATTCGATATCTTTTGATTTGGTAAACTTTCGTGCTTCTGATTGGGGAATTAGGGTTTTTGATTTTGAAATTAGGGTTTCTAATTTGGGAATTAGGGCTTTCTTAGTAGGGAAATTTAGACTTTCTGATTTGGGAATTAGGGTTTCTGATTTTGAAATTAGGGTTCGTGATTTGGGAATTAGGGCTTTCTGAGTAAGGAATTGGGGCTTTCTGATTTTAAAATTAGGGTTTTTGATTTTGGAATTATGGCTTTATGATTTGGGAATTAGGGCTTTATGATTTTGAAATTAGGGCTTTCTGATTGTGAGTTTAGGGCTTCTGATTGTGAATTTAGGGCTTTTTGATTTGAAAATTAGGGTGATTTATATGCTATTTGTAGGTCGAATTGTGCTCCTTGTGTGAAATTGTTTAATGGAGTAAGGTGTTGATGTTGTCTGTTGGTTGTATTGTTTCATTTTATACCATCTGTATAAAGTATTCAAGCTCTTTGCATGGTTTTGGGATTTGGAAATTAGGGTTTCTTACTTTATCTTATATGTATGTTGAATTTGTGGCTATTGTTAAATGGTTTAAGCTAAAAATTATTGATGTTGTTTGTAAGAAGAATTTGGGTCCTTCTGTGATATTGATGCATAGGATGTGTTGATGCATAAAGTGTTGTTTTTATGTTGTGGTCACTGATTTCATATTTTAATCATATCATACCTGTTGAGTTGCATAATATGGCTATTGTATTTGATGTTAGAATTGGTGGAGTGGTAAAATGGGAGCCATTTGTTCACTACTTTGGTGGTCAAAGAGTTGCAGTTGAGTTGATTCAGATTGCCAGTGACAGTGATATTCTGAAGTTGGTGAAGAAGTATACTGGGCAATATGTCATCCCACTTTACTTTGAAGATTTGCATGGCCCTCTACAAGAATTGGACATTGAGGGGAATCTTATGGATGCACAAGAAGAGATCACACTTATTGAATATCCACAAATTGAAGAGGATGTTCTAATTGACAATTATTGTCCAAAAGATGAAGAAGGATCATACCATGATGCATGTTCACAAGATGTTGGTGGTGAGGTGGATCCTACAGAAGATCCTAATGATGCTGGTTCACATGAGGTGGATCCTACAGAAGATGCTAATGATGCTGGTTCACATGAGGTTGATCCTACAGAAGATGCTAATGATGCTGGTTCACATGAGGTGGATCCTACAGAAGATGCTAATGATGCTGGTTCACATGAGGTGGATCCTACAGAAGATACTAATTATACTGGTTCACATTATGGTGCTGGTCAGAGAGATGATGGTGGTTCACATGATGGTGTTGGTCAGAGAGGTGATGTTGCTTCACATGATGGTGCTGGTTAAAGAGATGATGGTGGTTCACATGATGGTGCTGGTCAGAGAGATGAAGCACAACATAGTGAAGATAGATCTCAGACAGTTGGCCAAGAGGATGAACAAGTTGATGAGAGTGCAGAACAACAAAATGAGGGTGCGGAACAAGAATCTGAGGGGACAAACCATCATTTTGGAGATTCAGAGGATTCAGAGGATTCAGAGTATGAACCTGAAGAAAGTAGAGGTGACTCCTCTGAATTATCTGAATGGATATTAGAGGATCTAGAAAGCCCTGATGATGATGACATTTTCCAACAGAGGGGTCATGATCATGCTAAGGAGATGCACAAGAGGGAAAGAGAATGGATGAAACTAAGAAGAAAGCAGAAAAAAAAAGCAAGAGAAGAAGTTGCAGGTTTGAAAAGGGCTAGAGGAGAAGATTGGTACAGTGAGGCTGAGGATGATGACAACTGCTTTGAAAAGCCTGATGAATGGAATGATAGTACTGATATATCAAGGTTTGAGCTGAAAGTTGGTCAGAAATTTCCATGCAGAGCAAAATTCAAGGATGTCATCAGAGATTGGTCTGTTAGAAAAGGATATGATTTGAATTTCCCAAGAATGAAGCCAAGCTCATCACAGAAAAATGCAAAAGTGGGTGTGACTGGTCTTTAAGGGCCTCAATTATTGGAGGTTTGTCCACATTTCAAATCAAAACTTTGAAAGGAAAGCACACATGCTCTTACAGGACAGAGAACACACAGGCTGACTACAAATATCTTGGGAAAAGAATGTTAGATACTCTGAGGGACAATCCTGGTGAGACTTTGGTAAGTCTGAAAAATAAAATCAAGAGGCATTGTGGGTAGATGTCAGTATGCACAAGGCCTACAGAGCCAAGGTGTATGTCCTTTCTCTGTTGAAGGTTGACTATGGGTAACAATATAAGAGGCTATATGACTACTGTTCTACAGTAGTCAAGTACAATCCTGGTAGTTTTTACTTAGTTGTTCATGCTTTATTACTAATATGATTTATTTGTTGTAGGTAACTCCATTTGAATGGTTGAAGGTTGTCCGTGAAGAACACTGGGCACGGTGTTTCTTTTCTCCTAATGCAGTGTGTGATGTGTTAGTTAATAATATTTCAGAGTCCTTCAACAATTACATTTTGGGAGCTAGGGATATGGCTATTGTGGACATGTTTGAGTGGATTAGAAGGAGAATGATGGCAAGAATCCAGGTGAAGAAAGCTGGAATAAAGAAGTACACAGAGGACATTTGTCCTAATATAGTGAGAAAAATTGAAGAGCAAAGGGAAATCAGTAGGAATTGCTTCCCTACTTGGGCTGGAGAAGACAAGTATGAGGTGGTTCATGGAGTAAACAACCATATAGTCCAATTGGGATCAAGAAGGTGCACTTGTGGTATGTTTCAAGTGGTTGGCTACCCCTGTTGCCATGCACTGGAATGCACCTCTTATCATCGGTTCAGCATATCTGATTATGTGTTTGATTTTTTCAAAAAGGACATGTATATCAGGATGTATAGCCATATGATCTTCTCAGTTCCAGGGATGAATGAATATGAGAAGTCTGAAATGGGTCCAATTCAACCGCCTGATTCTGTGAAAAAAAAGGGTAGGCCAACAAAGAAAAGAAGAGCTGACGCTAATGATACGAGACCTATGGCATCAACAAACAGTAGCAGAAAGGGTTTTATCAAGAGATGCACTTTATGTGGTGGAAACAATCATAATAGGAGAAGGTGCCCCAAAAAAGGAGGTGGAGATCAACAGGTCAGTGAATACTTTAAATTTGTCAACGTCCAATTTTTTGTTATTTCAGCAATCACAATGCAACCTATGACATGATTTTGTTTTGCTTTTTGTTTGCTTTTTTGCAGCCATCCCAGCCACAAACACAATCATCTCAACCAAAGCCACAACCATCTCAGCCACAGCCACAACTATCTCAGCCACAACCACTTTCATCTTAGCAACAGCCACAGCCACAACCACAACCATCTCAGCCACCTTCTCAACCCACTCAACCAGAGCCATATGTGCCATCCATGCCATCTTTTGAAGATTTTTGTAACGCCCCACTTTTTACTTGCCAATTTTCAGAATATTTTTTTTTCAAAATTTATTTCAAAACACTTGAGGTGCTACTCATTTTCAAAACCATTTTCAGTAATATCATAATTGCAAATCCCAAATGGGTTCCTCAATTTTCCAGTATACAAGGAGTTCACTCCTTAACAATAATCCAATATTCATTAATCAAATACATTAATAATAATATTAAGTTCATCAAGCAGAAACAATAATAATTACTATGACCACGACTTGCATCCATTCGCCGTGCCCACGCAAACTAACCTGCATCCATGAAGAGCATGTGGGGATGAGCACAAGAGAAAACAATAGTGCTCACCACTATGAAGTAAACGTTATTCACAATATTGAAACAGTAATCATAAATCAATAAGGTATGGTCTCAGCATGTATACGAAACAATTATCTATCCCAATCTCCCATCAATAACCAATAATCACTATCATGTGCACACCTATATCAATAGACTACTACTGGCTATATATCGAATGGCCCTTGGCCTCACATCGAGTGCTCGGCTACTAGGAGTAAATCCATCCCGATAGCCCTTGGCCTTACACGGGGATCACCAGCCAAGGCTCACGCCATGACTGCCAACAATATTAAAGAAGATTACCCATCAGGTAAGTTCTATAGCTACGGGGACAAACGTTCGACGACTGATACAGCTCACATTGAAGACTACATGTTCCACATGCATACTTTGATCATACCACAAGTAAATAATAACAGTAATAACATTTACAGCATAGCCAATTTTTCAAAACCCACCTGGTGCCGGATGACAAAGCAAATTAACCAGAAAGTCGTAGGTGATTGAGACACTGCTCGTCAGACACCTACATAAGTCAAGACAGTCCCATAAGCAACTATCTCGATTCTTACAAAGATAACGAGAATTATACTTAGTTGAATCACATCGACTAAGAAACTCGTGGAAGTTGTGGAGTTGGAACATTAGGACGACTTTTAGACTCGACCAACAAATTAAATAATCATCTAAAGGTAGGTAATGAGGTTTGACACAAAAACAGAGTCAACGAGTCAATCAATTGCCAACAAGGCCAAAAACAGTTAAAAAGGTCTAGTTCAAATCATAAGAATGGGACCATAAGGGGTTAGGCTTGGACTTTCAAATTTAAATTTATGCAGCATATAAATGGCTACAAATCACACATTTTCACCAAAGGAAAACCCCTATACATGCTCCTAACTATTTTAAATAATTCAAGCAAAAACTGACCATAAGTCGATTTAAATTTACTAAAATAGCTACAGTTTTAATTTGACTTTGCAATTTTTACAGCAACAAGATAACATGAAGAACAACAACATATCCAAGAATAGCCATTTTAGACAAGAACTCGATTTTATATGAATTTATTAAGAAACAGCCCAGAAATAGTTTTCGAGTTTTGACGAGGCTACAGACCGTATTAAAACCTCAAATTTTAATTACATGTAATATAACAGCAATGGGACAACATATTTAAAAATCAGAATTTTTGGAGCAATACACGAATTATAGTGATTTTAGCAAAAACGGGCTGCAGATCGATTTTCAAAAATTCATATCTTACAATATACATATCGAAACGTCACAAGGCCAAAGCCATTGCGTCAAAGACATTCCTAAGTCCAATAATCCACAACACTTCCACGAAAAATACTACACTAACCTCAGTTCGACAATTTTCCAAAGTGACGGCAATCACTTTCGTATCCAATAGGCAAATATATATCAAAATTTACCCGAATATATATCCAATGCACATAATTAACTCGAAT
>CACSLK010006441.1:3287357-3298719 GCA_902706635.1 Striga hermonthica
CAGGAGCTCAAGAGGAGATTAACTTCAGCACCGGTGTTGACTATTCCCGATCCTTCTTGGAGTTTCACCATTTTCAGTGATGCTTCGAAGCAGGGACTGGATGTGTACTCATGCAGGACGGCCAGGTCGTTGCCTATGCTTCACGTCAGCTTAAGCCGCACGAACAGAACTATCCGACATACGACTTGGAGTTAGCCGCAGTTGTTCATGCCCTCAAGATCTGGCGACATTATCTTTACGGCGGCCGTTGCGAGATTTTTACAGATCATAAGAGCCTGCAGTACATCTTTACTCAGAAGGAGCTTAACATGAGACAATGTCGTTGGCTCGAGCTCGTCAAGGATTACGATTGCTCGATTCAGTATCATCCGGGTAAGGCGAACGTCGTTGCTGACGCCCTAAGCCGAAAGGTGAGGGGTGACTTGACGTACGCCATTACTCAGTAGAGTCCGTTAATTCAAGAGTTTGCCCGGATGCAGATTCAGGCGATTGATGCACTTCTCACAGCCGTTTCGGGGAGTGTCAGTGTCAGTATCAGTGTTATGCAGCTTCAGCCGACGCTGAGAGAGAGAATCCTGCGGGAGCCGGCTTCTGACGAGTTTGTTCGTGTCATGGAGGCCAAGGTCCGCGCCGGAGGCGTCGAGGGTTTTCAGTTAGATTCCGATGGAGCCTTAGAATTCAGAGGCAGGATCGTGGTCCCGAAAGTCGAGGCGTTGCGGAAGGAGATATTGTCAGAGGCTCACACCGCACCCTATCTAGCACATCCCGGGAGCACGAAGATGTATCATGACCTGAAAGGGTCGTTCTGGTGGCGAGGAATGAAGAAGGATGTCGCCGAGTTTGTCAGGAGATGTTTTACCTGTCAGCAAGTCAAAGCCAAACATCAGAGTCCAATCGGCCTCCTGCAACCACTGCCGATTCTGAGGTGGCAGTGGGAGGAAGTCACGATGGATTTCGTCACGGGATTACCGAGGTCGTCTGAACATCACGACGCTATTTGGGTCGTGGTCGACAGATTGACTAAGGTTGCGCATTTTTTGCCCGTTTCGATGAAGATGTCTTTGGATAAGTTGGCTGAGATATATACCCGTGGGATCATTCGACTCCACGGAGTGCCTGTTACTATCGTATCAGACAGAGATCCCAGATTTGTCAACAGATTCTGGCATAGTTTACACGAGGCGATGGGCACGAAGCTAGAGTTCAGTTCAGCCTACCATCCGGAGACAGATGGTCAGTCCGAGCGGACCATTCATACGCTTGAGGATATGCTACGTGCTTTGGTTGTTGACAGGGGTGCTAAGTGGGAGTCGTTGTTACCGTACGCCGAGTTCGCGTACAATAACAGCTATCATTCTTCTATTCAGATGGCTCCTTACGAGGCATTTTACGGTAGTAAGTGTCGTTCCCCGCTTTATTGGGACGACGTCGGAGAGCGACGAGTACTCGGTCTTGTTGTCAAATGAGAATTAATAACGAAATAATCGATGTAAATTTGAAGTAAACCCAGTATAAGTCAACAGAAATTTGTATATTTTAAAAGAAGATGGAATTTCTCTATGAATATTATTATTGTACGTATATATCTCTCTCTCTCTCTGGAGAATTGTTTTTCTCCTTTTATATTTATGTACAACATTTATCCGCATAGTAATCATTACATTTGAAAGGTCAAAGGCGACTCCTAGCCACTTCTCTTGATAGCTCGCCACTTGGACAAACGTAATGATGATTTATGCTGAGTTGTCGCCGCCTTACAGTGCTGAGATGGCACATTATAGATATCGGTTCATCCAGTTATAACCGATATGTTGTATCCGACATGTAGTGACCGACATGTGATGACCGACATGAGATATCGGTTAAGTAACGGAGATGTCGGTTCTTGTTGAATCTCTCGTCATGCAGTCGTCTTGAAGTCGGTGGAAGTGTCACGTACTTGTACAAATTTTAATTATCCTCATACTGACCTTAATCGGCTGATCAATGTCATCTAATTTGGTTTACTGAAAATGATATCAACAAGGTGGCCCCCAGCATTAATGGACGTCTGGACGGAAGACGGGCAGTGATGCTGAAACTTTAGCAGGACGTAACTAAATTCTTGGATTAACATGACATGTCGGTTTCATCATCATTCCTCCGATGTCTCCACACTTGTGGAAATAATACTTAAAAGTTGAAGCGGTGCACTTTATTGAAATTAATTGCACCGTTTTATTAATAGGGGTAACGGTCACTTAAAATAGGCCACGTAGCTGCTATTAAGAGGCACGATTTTCAAGAGTCGCGTCGACTCTTAGATCCAGAACGTGTAACCCACGCGCCCCTATTTCCGTCGGTTTCCAACGGTCGCTTTCGAATCCAGGGTTAAGTATAAATGGGAATTCTTCTTTTGAGATCTATTTTACTTTCATCTTCTTCTTGCAATCATCTTTTCTGCTTTCTTCGCAAATTAATCGCTTTTCAATCGTACTCAAAGCATTCCAGATCCGCGAACTGCTTCCTGTGGTAAGAATTTCTCATCGTATTTTGTTTATTTACCCCGACTTTTCTTTCTTTTTCTCGACATCATGAGCGTATCTTGGGCGTCTTCGGGTGACGACGAGTTGGACGTGATGATGATCAACATGGTCCACTCTGGGGAGCTGGAGTTGTTGTCTGAGTATAATCGATGGGACCCGGTGTTTGTTGAACAATTGAAGATTCGGCTAAACGACAGCGAGGGGGATAAAGTCGTTGAGAAAAACGCCATCGATGACTCAAGATTTTGGAGGCGACCTATTAGGAGATGGCCGAACCCTGAAATTACATCCCATGGCGAACCCAGTATTCTTACTGACGCCGACGTCGTTATGTTGCGGGGCAAAATTCGAGTCCCTACGTCGGTACATCTGTTTGCTCCATACCCAGGTGAGAGGATCACATGCCCTCCACCCAACTGCGTCGGCGTATTTGCTGAGAGTTTAAGATCAGGCTTGCGATTCCCTTTGCCACGCATAATCACTGAATATTTGCGGGATTGGGAGTTTCCGATATGCCAAATCGCTCCAAATTCATGGAAACGAATTATCGGGCTGCTGGTACTTTTTGCCGAAAAAAAGTGGGATCTGCCGTCGGCGAAGGACATGAGGAGCATGTTCACATTTCGGAAGAGTCCAGATAGACAAGTATCGGACCCACTTCTCACTTTTTCCATTGTCGGTAAACCCCAGCCAAGGGTCAAGGTCGGCAAATTAATAATGGAGGTCCCCGACACTTTACATGGCTTCCAAGAGGAGTGGTTGTGGGTCGGTGGAGATTGGCAGTGCCCCGACTTCGCTAATGATCTTCTCGCCGACGGGACAAGCATCCCAATGGCCATCAAATCTGGTTATTGTAAGTTATTTCCGTTTTCTTCACTTCGGTTATCAGTACTTTGTTTTTTGTTGTCGCTAACAGGTGGACTTTTGTGACCTTGTAGCAAAACCAACCGGGAAGAGAGAGCCCAAGTTCGAAGGTTTACTATACGATCGAGTGGATAAGTTGTTTGAAGTATCTCATAACAAACGACGATATCAGCGACTTGTGAAAGATTCTCGTTTAGAGTTGGCTGGTCTGTCTCCCGGGATACTTGATTCTTCATTTTTACCAGGTAATCTTCTTCGCTTACTTCGTTTATGTAACATTATTTGTGTTAACGAAATCGGTCTAACTTTGAATTTGCTGTAACAGTCTATTATCCATTGCTGGGATACTTCAGTTTCGGAGATCCCGCAGAAGCAGAAGAGCATCGGAGACGTAATCCGAACTTAGACTTAAAAAACAAAGTTGGAAAAAATAAGAATCTCCGATCAACCGAAATGGTTGGACGCATGAACCTTCTTAAGGCGTGGAAGAAAAACCCCAACCGATCTCAAAGTGCTGTCGGCGAACCATCATCAACAAGGGTAGAGCCTACACCGGCGATAGTGAATGAGCCAGTAGTTACCGACATCCCGCCACTTGAGGTGGCACCACTGCAGCAAATAATAACGTCGGTTAATGAGCCCGTGGTTGAGCCAGAAATCTCCCAAGAAGCGTCGGGGGAACCCGATGAGCCAGTGATTCATCGTCGCAAGAGATCCAGCGTATCCCATGTGGCGAAAAGGATGAAGAAGAGACAAGACACCGGCGTCGGCAAGGATAAGGAGGAAGAACCCGAAATCATTTTGAGGGATTCCTTCCTCAAAATAAATGAGAAGAAAGCAGCGGAGCTGACGTTGCCGGAGGGCGTGTTCGACCCCTGGTTTCCAATGTTTCAGACAGTCGTCGAGCCAAAAATCAAAATCAACCAACGGTTCCCCGATGAAGCGGTTAAGGCGGCAAGGGTTCCACTGATGTCGTGGGACCCAAAGACTCATGCGGGGATCGCATCCCTGCCAGACGACCAGAAATTCAGTTATGCCCGAGGTTGCTTGGGTCGGGCACTTGTCAGCTTTATAGCGGCCGAGGAAAGTTGTCGGAGTAGAGCTCATGAGCTTGACGAGAAGCAACACGAGCTAAGTTTGAAGGAAGGCGCCATAGCTTCTTTGGAGGATGAGAAGTCCCGTTATGAAGCATCAATATCGGAAAAAGATGCTCAGTTGCAGGCGGCACAAACCGAGATGGGCACACTTAAAACTGAAAGGGAGAATCTTCTGCTGGCCCATGACCTCTTGTCGGTTCAGCTGGCCGAAGTTGCCAAGGTCGAAAAGGAGAAAGACGAGCAGCTCACGAAGTTGAAGGCGGAGCTCCAAGCTGTGCGGAAGGACCGATCTGATAAGGATGCCGAGCTAATCTGATGTCGCGAGGCTCATGAAGTTGCTATGAGCAAACTCCGACAAGAGATGACAACCACGACTGAGCTCAAATTCCAGGAGGGTATCGAGGTTGGGAAGAAATCGGTGGCCGAGTCTGAAAATGTACCCAACGCCAGCGCAGTAACGGAGTGGGAGTTAGAATTGAATGCCGCCTTGGCTTTGCGTTGGGTGATCGACAGAGTTGAAAGCGGTGTGTATACGATGGATGAGCTGCGTATTTTCCTCCTTCATAAGATGGAGAAACATGGTTTCAATCCCGAGATGAAGAACGCTCATATTCCGGCCGACCAGGATGAGAGAGACTTCGCTGACCGACTTCTAAAATAGAAGGAAAGTCGGATGCTGGAGTTGGACATGATACCCTTGTCGGAGGAATGGAAAGCAAAGATTCGTCGGTCATTTATCGACATGGTCCTCGAAGTGGAGAAGGCCAAGAAGCCTGAAATGGCTAACATATGTGTGGAGACGATTGCTGAGGCCTTTGTCAACATTCGAGGGCCTGTCTGATGAGGAGCTTTTGGGCGCGATTATCAGTTATGCTGCACGCAAGGTGGCGGAGGATGACGCCAAAGCTAAAGGTTGGGTGATTGACCCAGTCCCTTCTGACGATGACCGTGTTTTGCATGAAGATGATGACGTCGTCGTAATTAAAGAAAGCGATGTCGTCCGAGCACTGGAAGAGAAAGAAGAGGACGTCATTCAGCGCTTAAGCCAAAGGTTGATTGAGCATATGGACGCTGTTGACAAGGACAAGGCTGAGACTGGGAATCCTCAACTTTCCAATGTAGGAGGGGCGTCATCGTCGGGGACCAAAGAAAATTAATGTTTTTTGATTTGTTTTGTCGTTTGTTTGTTTTTCTGGGAATGTAGTAACAACATTTGGTTTTGAAATGAAATATAAATGTTTGATGAATGGAATATTTTTGTGAATGCTTCATCGTGACTTATTATTGTAACAAGTCAGAGTATGTCGGAAAAAGTGAATAAGTGTTTGTCAGATTAAAATTTCTGACGTAACATTAGTGTAATAATTTATACGAAGTACTGACATCGATGCAATCTTACAATATTTCCGACATCAATAACTTTATCAGAACAAGTTACAACAAACTTGCTTTTATTGGAAACATTTATTGTGTAAGTCCTTGAATGTCTCCAAGAACTTAAGAATTTTATTGTCAGCTCATCAAATCAACGTCGAGATTTGAGATTAAAGAGCATAAGCCTCCCCAAACCATCTTCAGGGCTTGGAAGCATCTGGCTTTGTCGCGTTTGGCCAGGTCATACCATCTTCAGGGTATGAAACACGTTTGGCCTTAGCAACAGGGACCGATTTATTGTGGTCCGAGTGATCGAACAAATTATAGAGGTTCGTCACACAAACTTTATTGATAGCAAAACTTGGTTCTTGTACAGGAGTAGGACAAAAACTTTTTTACACGTCAGGGACAGAACCTTAGCCATCAGGTTTACCGGTAGTATTTCTTCAGATATGTCGTGTGCCAGGGATATTGAAGGGGAACACCGTCTAACGTCTCAAGTCGGTAGGTGCCATTAGAAATCGGACGATTTACTTTAAAGGGTCCTTCCCACTTCGGTTGTAACGGGCCGACATTGGCCCCAGTGACTCTTTTCAGTATAAGGTCTCCTTTGACAAATGAGTGTGGCTTGAGTCTTTAGTTTATGTACTTTTCACTACGTCATTTATAAGCGGCATTGCGAATTTCGGCGTCAGCCCGTAACTCATCGACCAAATCGAGACTGGCTTTCAAGTTTGTTGAGTTGGTTTCTTCAGAGAAGTGAGTGACCCGATATGTCGGAGAAGCAAGTTCAACCGGTATCACAGCTTCAGTCCCATAAGCTAACGAAAATGGAGTTTCTCCAGTTGAATTTCTCGTTGTCGTCCGGTAAGACCAGAGGACATAAGGCAACTCATCAGGCCATGATCCTTTTGCAGCTTCAAGTCGAGTTTTTAGGCCATTCTTGATAATCTTGTTTACGGCTTCTATCTGTCCATTAGCTTGTGGGTAATAAGGTGACGAGAAGGAATGCTTGATGCCGTAATCTTCACAAAAACTTTCAAATAGCTTGCCTTCAAACTGACGACCGTTGTCGGTTATAATGGAGTTCGGAATTCCAAACCGACAAACGATTGATTTCCATACAAAATCAACCATTTTCTGCTCCGTGATGGTTACAAGGGGCTCGGCTTCAACCCACTTAGTGAAATAATCGGCGGCTAAAATAGCAAACCGAACTCTCCGTTTCGCTGTTGGAAGTGGGCCGATCAAATCAATTCCCCATTTTGCAAACAGCCATGTGCTATATATTGACTTGAGGAGTTCAGGATGTTGGTTAACGTTAGGGGCAAATATTTGGCACTTGTGGCACCGCCGCACCCAATCTGTGGCGTCTTTCCTAATGGTAGGCCAGTAGTAGCCTTGTCGGAGAATTTTGTGGGATAAAGTTTGATCTCCCTGGTGGGTACCGCAGACTCCTTCGTGTACTTCTTGAAGGACTCGTTGAGTGTCAATCTCTGACAAACATTTAAGCAATGGAGTAGAATATCCACGCTTATATAACGTTCCTTGATCAATGGTGTAATGAGCAGCACGAACACGAAGAGCACGAGCTTCTTTCGGGTCTTCAGGTAAGGCCCCGGTTTGAAGATAGTCAATGATCGGATCCATCCACGTAGGATTTGAAGTTAATGGGGCAGCGTCAACCATGACGATGTCGGTAGAGACTGTTGATGAGGTCGCTTGTTGGGTGATTTGCACGAACTCAACATTATTTAAGTCGGTTGATGAGGCTAATCGTGAAAGAGCATCTGCCTGAATATTGGATGACCGAGGTATATGCTCCAACGTCATTTTAAACCGTGTCAGCTTCTTTTTAACGAGATCAAAATAAGGCAACAACCGTGGTTCTTTAACTTCGTAAGTACCATTAATATGGCTGACTAATAACTGAGAGTCGGAATATATCTGGAGAGAGGAAACATTCATGGACTCGGCAAAGTGTAAACCTGATAAGAGGGCCTCGTACTCGGCTTCGTTGTTGGTGGCCGGGAAGGTAAATGCCACAGAGTAGCAAAACACTTGTTGATCTGGACTAACTAAGACAATCCCTCCTCCAGCTCGTATAGCAGTGGACGATCCGTCAATGTAGAGAGTCCATGTCGGATCTTCAATGGATGAGTTGACAGTGGGAGTAAATTCAGCAATGAAATCAGACAGCACTTGAGCTTTGATAGCGGTTCGTGGTCGGTACTGGATATCAAACTGTCCCAACTCTATCGCCCATTTAATCATTCTTCCCGACGTGTCAGGTCGGTGAAGGACTTGTCGGAGAGGGTATGTCGTAAACACAACGATTGAATGCTCCAAAAAAATATGGGCGCAACTTCCGTGCAGCGATGATCAGAGCATAGGCCAACTTCTCCATATGCGGATATCGCAATTCAGCGTCATGTAAAGCCTTGCTAACATAATACACCAGAAACTGTTGAAGCCTATCTTGTCGTATGAGAACAGCACTAACAGCAACGTCACTTACACCAAGGTACAAATAGAGAGGCTCATCAGGAAGTGGTTTCTGCAACGTCGGTAACCGTGAAAGAACTTCTTTAATGTTGTCAAAAGCATTCTGGCATTCCATGGTCCATTCAAACGGTTTCGTCTTTTTGATAGCATCAAAGAACGGCTTGCAATGATCCGTAGACTTTGAAATGAACCGGTTGAGGGCTGCCAGTCGACCAGTTAAAGCTTGAACACCTTTGGTAGATGTCGGGGGAGCTAGGTCAAGTATGGCTTGAATCTTAGCGGGATTGGCTTCGATCCCTCTCTGACTCACCATGTATCCTAAAAACTTCCCTGACCCAACTCCGAAAGTACACTTCTTGGGGTTAAGCACCATAGAATATTCTCGGAGTATGTCGAAGACTTCGGAAAGGTGGGCGATGTGATCAGAGGCCTGTTCTGACTTCACTAACATGTCGTCTACATAAACTTCCATGGTATGGCCGATTAAGCGAGCAAACATCTTATTGACCAACCTTTGATATGTGGCCCCTGCATTCTTTAATCCAAAAGTCATCATGACATAGCAATAAAGGCCTCGAGCTGAATAGAACGAGGTATGTTTAGCGTCATCAGGATGCATGGGAATCTGATTATAGCCTGAATAGGCATCCAGAAAACTCATAAGTTGGTGTCCCGACGTAGCATCTACCATGTAATCAATGTGCGGAATAGGGTAGCTATCTTTCGCGCATGCTTGATTCAAGTCTGAATAATCTATACACAGACGCCAAAGGCCGGTAGCTTTCTTGACCAAAACAGGATTTGATATCCACGTCGGGTACTTGGCTTCTTTGACAAATTTATTGTCTATGAGCTTGTTTACTTCCTCTTCAAGGGCCTTCTGGCGATCCGGGCCAAATTTCCGGCGTTTCTGGATGACAGGCTTGACCGTTTTATCCAAATTCAAGCGATGGCATGCTTTTTGCGGGTCAATCCCTTTCATATCTTCATGCTTCCAGGCGAACACATCGGAGTTTGACAGAAGGATTGAATTAAGCTTGATCGAATAGGTTCTTGAAGGTTGGCCCCAATGCGCAGCGGTTTTTGTTGAGTCGATCCGTCTACGTAAATGGTTTCGAAATCTTCAACGGGTTCTGCACGGACATGACGATTCCCATCTTTAAACTGCATCCGTGGATCCATATCTTCATGCATTGTTGTGTCTCCCTCACGCAAAAGTTGTTCTTGATCAAGGACTTCAATTAATGCTCCAGGCAAAACCGACGTCGTAGGGATGTCGGTACTAATAAGCGGCATGTCGGTATTTGCTTGAGGCATGTCGGTATCCGGGGTGGACTGATCAGTTCTTTCAGCATCAGAAGTTGAATTATTTAGCTCAACGGAGTTATTAGCATCCTGTTCTTCCATCATATGAAAGCTACGCGAGGTTGAGAGCAACATCAGACTTCGAGCTTCTCGTTGATCTCCGTAATGAGTACCTTCTCCTTCAATAGTGGGGAACTTCAGGGCATAATGAAAAATTGACACAGCGGCACGAAGTTTATAAAGTGCGGTTCGTCCTATTACAGCATTATATTCGTTCTGGACATCCAAGACTTTAAAGGTTTCCATAATGATCTTGGATTTCGGTCCAAAGCCACCAAACCGAATAGGGAGTAATATTTCGCCAACAGGACAAGAAATGCTCCCATTAAAACCTTGAATTTGTTCGTTGCAAGGCCTAATGTCTGCCGGGTCTAAACCCAATTTTTTGAAAGTGCGGAGCATTAAAATACTCGAATAAGCCCCCATGTCGACCAAAATCCGATGAACAGGAATCCCTCCAATCGGGGCGGTTATGATAAGAGCATCGGAATGAGGATGAGCGAATAAATTAGTGTCTTCGATACTGAACGTGATAGGACAATTCCGTTTGTTAATGGTATCTCGAAGATCAACATTCATGACTCGTTTCTCGGCATTCTGTGCCTCCCGGGCATAGGCTTTGATTTTCCGTCAAGACGTATCTAACTGTTTATTATTGGAGTTGACTCGAGGTATACAATGTGAAGAATCTACGGGATCACGTATTTTAGGCTTCCTGCAGTTATCAGTCGAGGTTCCGACATGGGTAGAAAACGTAAAAACCTCCTTATCATTTGCACGAGCTCTTTTCTGGTTAGCAGGTCGGTTATCCTCATCCTCATCGTCTGAAAGATCCAAGGGCCTTCCTTTCCGGCGTTTATCAAAATTTCGAAACTTTTGAAGCTGGGGTTGTCCGATTAAGCGTAAGAGTGCCGACAAAAGACCGAGACACTCATCGGTATTATGTCCTGGAGACTTATGGTACGCACAGTACCGAGTTTTGTCCAACTTGTCTTCAGGAGTTCTCACAGGCCTCGGGTCTGGGATAATTCCCTTTCCTTTCAGTTCTTCATATATGGTGGCTGCTCCGGCGGAATAAACGGCATGATAACCTGTCCTGACGTTGTCTGAATATTGATCACGAGCAGCCCGAGACTCGGGAGTATTTTCATATCCTTTAGAGGAGTTCCGAAACTGTGCTTTCCCAAAGTTCTTCTTGTTCTTCTTTTTAGCATCCGGTTCAGCCTTGCTTTCCTTCACCGAGAAGTCGAAACTGGGAACCGACATGGACTCTTCAGCAATAATGAACTGTTGAGATCGCACAAGAAACTCTTGAAATGTAGCAGGCTTATTTTGACACAAGGTCCAACGAAACATCGAGTTGGGTTTCAATCCAGCAATAGCAGTTACTAACAAAGTTTCAGGATGACAGGGCTCCATGTTCTGAATTCAGTCGTTGAACCGAGCCACGTAGTCTTTAACAGTCTCGTCGTCCTTTTGCACAATGTTGGTAATCGATTCTTTCGGAATGAGACAAATTTTGGCACCGATAAAGTGTGATCGGAAAGCTGCACGTAACTGTTGTCATTTCCAAATTGAATGAGGTGGGAGAGTATAATACCATTTTTGGGCTCGTGGCCCCAGTGTAAGTGA
>CACSLK010006441.1:3300426-3310550 GCA_902706635.1 Striga hermonthica
TGATGATGGTGGAATAGATACTATGGTGATAGAAGCGAAAAGAGCGAGAGAGAGAGTTTTCCAAGTGATGAAGAAGATGATGATGGCTGGTTCATAAAGAAGAGAAAGAGATTATTTACGTTTAAAAAATAAAATGGCTAAATAATTAAGGCCATAATAAGAGATTAATGAGTAATTATTTCCTTAATTTAGTAGTTCAATACTCATCAAAAGATTGATAGACCGGTTATGGGTCATGACCAGATCGGTGCAGATTCGTGGCTCACGGGCTGGATTTTCTCGGTTCGATTAAACGGTATAATAAAATAAAACCGGCACATAAATAATTATATATATATACAATAAAAATAATTATTAATATATAATAATCATATATAATACACACAAATAACATTTAGGCACTTAGCACAAATAATAATAATAATAATAACATCAATAATCAATTAGGCAATTAGACATTAAATATAAATAATAATAACAATAATTAATCTCAAATAATTCATAATCAAACGGGGTATTACAGTCTATCCTCCTTAAAATATTTTCGTCCTCGGAAATACGAAAGAACACACATCTAAAGGAAGACGACATACTCGAAAGTCATACACTCACATACATGAATCTGACTCGCCCTATGCTCATATGTTTACCTTATTGCATGGGAGGGTATCAATCCTGCCCGAGCTCATGCGCATCCTCTTGTAAGGGACCCAGTCCGGCTTGGCCTATACCCATGAGTATCAGCAATTAACTCCGTACCTAAAAAAATACAAGACCTCAACTGGTCGTTCGGTGTATTGCCAGCATACTCCGACTACCTCACCAACAAGGTGGACACGTGGCGCCAAGTTTCAGTCTCGTGCCTGAGTCATACTGATTACTTGCTCACGATTTATCACGGATCGAGTGTCTCCATCAGAGACTATGACACGGTATACAGCATACCCCAGATGCTCATACCCACACGATATCGACTCCACGAGTCGAACGCAGCCCTTATATACAGTCATAAGAATTTACCAATAGCAATCGACCTTCCCAATCTGCCCACTCGAGGGACTCTCAAATAAGGCATAGTGACTCATTGACTACCCTCCTTAATCAGAAATCATCGATTAAGGATTTACACACATTTAGTGAGACTCGGAGCTCTCGGTTCAGGGTTCGAACGAAAGGGGTTCAAAAGGATAACTAGTATTCCAGCATGAAACAGTTTCAACAGTTCAGGAAAATATCGATGGTTGGTCGTATACACTGGCCTGGGGAGTTTGTGCGTACGGTGATGGCGGCTGTAGTATGCATGCGAGTCAACGGTCAGCCGCGCACAAGCCTCCCATCTCTCAGCATGGTCGTGCATGCTCGGCCACCACTTCGCGTGGCTACACCCAGCCAGGGCCGGCGTTCGGTTAGAGGTTTCACAAGAAGGTTACATTCTCAAATCACCAAAAGAAATGCTTTCACAAATCAACGAAAACTTTGGGTCATATATATATTTCAGTCGTTTCACAATTTCAAAGGTTTCAAAAGTCTCAAAGATAGCAAGGGCATGTTCGAGCTCCAATTCCACCGGCTTCTCAAAATGACACTCTAATACGGGAAAAGATCAACGATTGAGATAGACGAGAATTCTCAAAGAGATTCTAACACGGTTATTCAGTCGGGAATAATCCCAAATCAGCAGCTCCTGCCGAGAGATTCAATAACTAGCTCGCCTCGATTTTTCTGACTACCAGCGTCGGACGTCACGTCAGTTCCCCCAGAACTCCGAAAGAAATAAAAAAACAGGATTTCCTAAAGAGTGCGATGAACATAATTCAAAACTAAGAAGGTTCTGCACCTCACGGTGTGCTTACACCGGACTCATCTATCCTCCTTAAAAGATTTCTGCATAATCTTTTAGGGTGGCAAGAAAAACTCCTTGATATGCGCCAAATCACTCAATCTGACGTTTTACGCCAGGAAAGGGAAAATCAAACGGAATTATGGAAACACGAAAATTGGATAACGAAAGAAGCTTCAAGCACAATTCAAAATTGTTAATCATACAAAACAGCAAGGGTTTGAAAGGCTACAAGAAGACAAGAATTCGATAAGGGAACAAAATTGCCTCGCATCCACGATTCCACGATTCACCCCCTCTTTTACTGGTTCAAGCTGCTCTCGGTAGGTCCTGCTGCTGCTAGGAAATCGCTCGAGGCTCAATACACTGAAGAGAATTTTTGCAAAAGAATAGGTTATTGCCGCCTCTGGCTGGATTCTAATCACGCATCTAATGGTCCTATCGACAACGGTTACAAACTCCCGAATACCCAAATAACTGGGACTCATTCGGTCGTCTGCTCCCTTCATTTAAGCCTTCTCCTTTCGAGATGGCATTGCGAATGGTTTTTTCTTGAGGACCGCAAATCGTATAGAAAAAGCACTGCTATAAACAGAATTTAACTCGATAAAATTATATCGAATTTCCAAACTAACAAATTCTCAAGTCGGACCTTAACTCTATACCGCTAGAGTTCAAGTATGTTTAAAAGCAAGAGGATAAATTCCTAAGCCCTGATTTCATATCAATAATCAATTATTGCACAAACATCTATAAATCAATTAGGTACGCATACCTAAACTGGCGCGGCACGACGTGAGCGAGTGGTCATAACATAAGGTCAAGCATATACTCACATAATCAAATTTTCATACTTAGACCAGTCTATAGAAACGCAGTCTGGCTCTGATACCATACTGTAACGCCCCACTTTTCACTTGCCAATTTTTAGAATAATTTTTTTTCAAAATTTATTTCAAAACACCTGAGGCGCTACTCATTTTCAAAACCATATTCAGTAATATCATAATTGCAATTCCCAAACGGGTTCCCCAATTTTCCAATATACAAGAAGTTCACTCCTTAACAATAATCCAATATTCATTAATCAAATACATTAATAATAATATTAAGTTCATCAAGCGGAAACAATAATAATTACTATGACCACCACTCGCATCCATTCGTCGTGCCCACGCAAACTAACCTGCATCCATGAAGAGCAGGTGGGGATGAGCAGAAGAGCAAACAATAGTGCTCACCACTATGAAGTAAACGTTATTCACAATATTGAAACAGTAATCATAAATCAATAAGGTATGGTCTCAGTATGTATACGAAACTATTATCTATCCCAATCTCCCATCAATAATCACTCTCATGTGCGCACCTATATCAATATACTACTGTCGGCTACATATCGAATGGCCCTTGGCCTCACATCGAGTGCTCGGCCAGTAGGAGTAAATCCATCTCGATGGCCCTTGGCCTTATACGGGGATCACCAGCCAAGGCTCACGCCATGAATGCCAACAATATTAAAGGAGACTACCCATCGGGTACGTTCTATAGCTACGGGGATAAACGTTCGACGTCCGATACAGCTCACATCGAAGGCTACATGTTCCACATGCATACTTTGATCATACCACAAGTAAATAATAACAGTAATAACATTTACAGCATAGCCAATTTTTTAAAACCCACCTGGTGCTGGATGACAAAGAAAATTAACCAGAAAGTCGTAGGTGATTGAGACACTGCTCGTCAGACACCTACATAAGTAAAGACAGTCCCATAAGCAAGTATCTCGACTCTTACAAAGATAACGAGAATTATACTTAGTCGAATCACATCGACTAAGAAACTCGTGGAAGTTGTGGAGTTGGAACATTAGAACGCCTTCTAGACTCGACCAGCCAATTAAATAATCATAAAAAGTTAGGTAATGAGGTTTGACACAAAAACGGAGTCAACGAGTCAAGTAATTGCCAACAAGGCCAAAAACAGTTAAAAAAGGTCTACTTCAAATCATAAGAATGGAACCATAAGGGGTTAGGTTTGGACTTTCAAACTTAAATTTATGTAGCATATAAATGGCTGCAAATCACACATTTTCACCAAAAGAAAACCCCTAGACATGCTCCTAACTATTTTAAATAATTCATGCAAAAACTGACCATAAATTGATTTAAATTTATTAAAATAGCTACAGTTTGAATTTGACTTTGCACTTTTTACAGCAACAAGATAACATGAAGAACAACAACATATCCAATAATTAGCCATTTTAGATAAGAACTCGATTTTATATGAATTTATTAAAAACAGCCTAGAAATGGTTTTCGAGTTTTGACGAGGCTACAGACCGTATTAAACCTCAAATTTTAACTACATGTAATATAACAGCATTGTGACAACATATTTAAATATCAGAAGTTTTGGAGCAATACACGAATTATAGTGATTTTAGCAAAAACAGGCTGCAGCTCGATTTTCAAAAATTCATATCTTACAATATACATATCGAAACTTCACGAGGCCAAAGCCATTGCGTCAAAGACATTCCTAAGTCCAATAATCCATAACACTTCCACGAAAAATACTACACTAACTTCAGTTCGACAATTTTCCAAAGTGACGGCAATCACTTTGGTATCCAACAGGCAAATATATATCAAAATTTACCCGAATATATATCCAACGCACATATTTAACTCGAATATCTAACGCTAAGCAATTTAATACGTATACGAACACTTAAACACTTATAGGAGCGAAAAATATAAGTCGAGAGCTAACCCAGGTACCGTTCTCAGGACGGGGTACGAGAAACAAGCAACGTATGGGTCCAACGGGCTTGCTAATGGGATCACGGGACCACAGCGATTAAGCTCGGCAATAGAGAAGGATCGCTGGGACATCAATTAAACCACGCTAACAGCAAGAACACGGGCACGGGCTGAAACGGCTTCCCGAATTCACCGACGGGACTCGACGGCTAAGCTTCGGCTCGCTCGAGAGGGGTGCGAGTGACCAGCAGAGGCCGAGCAATAATAAACAGGACTCGACAACGAACACGGGGTCACGCGAAGAGTAGCAGGTCGAGGTCGCCAGAAAACACAGGTATGTTGATCGTCGGCCTGCTGAGTGATGATAATGACCTCGACGATGGTGCTGCGGGACTGGTGGGCAGCGTTCAAAACCAGGGCTGAGGTCGCGCGTGGAACCGCGATGAGACTCGCTCGCGATGGGGACGTTCGCGGTGGGCATGGTGATCAGAGGCTGCAATTGGAGGCGGCGATGGTGATGGTTCACGCTCAGGTGTGCGGGGCTGGCCGGCTACGTTGACACTCCGACATAATCCGAAGGAACTCGACGGCCACGCTTGGCACTCCGGCGGGACCCAACGGAGGGTGAACTCTCCGGAAAGAGGAGGACAGTGGGGCTGGTGCAGCGGGTTCACGACGGTCCGAGGATGATGATGAAGGTCGAAGATTATGGTGCTGTGAATGAGTGATGATGGTGGAATAGATACTATGGTGACAGAAGCGAAAAGCGCGAGAGAGAGAGTTTTCCAAGTGATGAAGAAGATGATGATGGCTGGTTCATAGAGAAGAGAAAAAGATTATTTACGTTTAAAAAATAAAATGGCTAAATAATTAAGGCCATAATAAGAGATTAATGAGTAATTATTTCCTTAGTTAAGTAGTAATTCAAATACTCATCAAAAGATTGATAGACCGGTTATGGGTCATGACCAGCTCGGTGCGGATTCATGGCTCACGGGCCGAATTTTCTCGGTTCGATTAAACGGTACAATAAAATAAAACCGGCACATAAATATTTATATATATATATATACAATAAAAATAATTATTAATATATGATAATCATATATAATACACACAAATAACATTTATGCACTTAGCACAAATAATAATAATAATAATAATAATAATAATAATAATAATAATAATAATAATAATAATAATAATCAATTAGGCAATTAGACATTAAATATAAATAATAATAACAATAATTAATCTCAAATAATTCATAATCAAACGGGGTATTACAGTCTATCCTCCTTAAAATATTTCCGTCCTCGGAAATACGAAAGAACACACATCTAAAGGAAAACGACATACTCGAAAGTCATACACTCATATACATGACTCAATCTGACTCGCCCTATGCTCATATGTTTGTCTTATTGCATGGGAGGGTGATCAATCCTGCCCGAGCTCATGCGCACATCCTCTTGCAAGGGACCCAGTCCGGCTTGGCTTATACCCATGAGTAACAGCAATTAACTCCGTACCTAACAACACACAAGACCTCAACTGGTCATTCGGTGTATTGCCAGCATACTCCGACTACCTCACCAACAAGGTGGACACGTGGCACCAAGTTTCAGTCTCGTGCCTGAGTCATACTGATTACTTGCTCACGATTTATCACGGACCGAGTGTGTCCATCAGAGACTATGACACGGTATACAACACACCCCAGATGTTCATACCCACACGATATCGACTCCACGAGTCGAACGCAGCCCTTATATAAAGTCATAAGAATTTACCAATAGCAATCAACCTTCCCAATCTGCCTACTCGAGGGACTCTCAAATAAGGCATAGTGACTCATTGACTACCCTCCTTAATCAGAAATCATTGATTAAGGATTTACACACATTTAGTGAGACTCGGAGCTCTCGGTTCAAGGTTCGAACGAAAGTGGTTCAAAAGGATAACCAAGTATTCCAGCATGAAACGGTTTCAACAGTTCAGAAAAATATTGATGGTTGGTTGTATACACTGGCTTGGGGAGTTCGTTCGTACGGTGATGGCGGCTGTAGTATGCATGCGAGTCAACGGTCAGCCACGCACAAGCCTCCCGTCTCTCAGCATGGTCGTGCATGCTCGGCCACCACTTCGCGTGGCTACACCCAGCCAGGGTCGGCGTTCGATTAGAGGTTTCACAAGAAGGTTACAATCTCAAATCACCAAAAGAAATGCTTTCACAAATCAACGAAAACTTTGGGTTATATATATATTTCAGTCGTTTTACAATTTCATAGGTTTCAAAAGTCTCAAAGATAGCAAGGGCATGTTCGAGCTCCAATTCCACCGGCTTCTCAAAATGACACTCTAATACGCGAAAAGATCAACGATTGAGATAGACGAGAATTCTCAAAGAGATTTTAACACGGTTATTTAGTCGGGAATAATCCCAAATCAGCAGCTTCTGCCGAGAGATTCAATAACTATCTCACCTCGATTTTTTGACTACCAGCGTCGGACGTCACGTCAGCTCCCCCAGAACTCCGAAAGAAATAAAAGAACGGGATTTCCTAAAGACTGCGATGAACATAATTTAAAACTAAGAAGGTTATGCACCTCACGGTGTGCTTACTCCGGACTCATCTATCCTCCTTAAAAGATTTCTGCATTATCTTTTAGGGTGGCAAGAAACACTCTTTGATATGCGCCAAATCACTCCATCTGAAGTTTTACGCCAGGAAGGGGAAGATCAAACGGAATTATCGAAACATGAAAATTGGCTAACGAAAGAAGCTTTAAGCATAATTCAAAATTGTTTATCATACAAAACAGCAAGAGTTTGAAAGGCTACAAGAAGACAAGAATTCGATAAGGGAACAAAATTGCCTCGCATCCACGAGTCCACGATTCACCTCCTCTTTCACTGGTTCAAGCTGCTCTCGGTAGGTCCTGCTGCTGCTAGGAAATCGCTCGAGGCTCAATACACTGAAGAGAATTTTTGTAAAAGAATAGGTTATTGCCGCCTCTGGCTGGATTCTAATCACGCATCTAATGGTCCTATCGACAACGAACTCCCGAATACCCAAATAACTGGGACTCATTCGGTCGTCTGCTCCCTTCATTTAAGCCTTCTCCTTTCGAGATGGCATTGCGAATGTTTTCTCTTGAGGACCGCAAATCTTATAGCAAAAGCACTGCTATAAACAGAATTTAACTCGATAAAATTATATCGAATTTCCAAACAAACAAATTCTCAAGTCGGAACTTAACTCTATACCGCTAGAGTTCAAGTATGTTTAAAAGCAGGAGGATAAATTCCTAAGCCCCGATTACATATCAATAATCAATTATTGCACAAACATCTATAAATCAATTAGTACGCATACCTGAGCTGGCGCGACACGACGAGAGTGAGTGGTCATAACATAAGGTCAAGGATATACTCACATAATCAAATTTTCATACTTAGACCAGTCTACAGAAACGCAGACTGGCTTTGATACCATACTGTAACGCCCCACTTTTTACTTGCCAATTTTCAGAATAAATTTTTTTTAAAATTTATTTCAAAACACTTGAGGCGCTACTCATTTTCAAAACCATTTTCAGTAATATCATAATTGCAATTCCCAAACGGGTTCCTAAATTTTCCAATATATAAGGAGTTCACTCCTTAACAATAATCCAATATTCATTAATCAAATACATTAATAATAGTATTAAGTTCATTAAGCGGAAACAATAATAATTACTATGACTACCACTCGCATCCATTCGTCGTGCCCACGCAAACTAACCTGCATCCATCAAGAGCAGATGGGGATGAGCACAAGAGGAAACAATAGTGCTCACCACTATGAAGTAAACATTATTCACAATATTGAAACAGTAATCATAAATCAATAAGGTATGGTCTCAGCATGTATATGAAACAATTATCTATCCCAATCTCCCATCAATAATCAATAATCACTCTCATGTGCACACCTATATCAATATACTACTGCAGGCTATATATCGAATGGCCCTTGGCCTCACATCGAGTGCTCGGCCACTAGGAGTAAATCCATCCTGATGGCCCTTGGCCTTACACGGGGATCACCAGCCAAGGCTCACGCCATGACTGCCAACAATATTAAAGGAGACTACCCATCGTGTACGTTCTATAGCTACGGGGATAAACGTTCGACGGCTGATACAGCTCACATCGAAGGCTACATGTTCCACATGCATACTTTGATCATACCACAAGTAAATAATAACAGTAATAACATTTACAACATAGCCAATTTTTCAAAACCCACCTGGTGCTGGATGACAAAGCAAATTAACCAGAAAGTCGTAGTTGATTGAGACACTGCTCGTCAGACACCTACATAAGTCAAGACAGTCCCATAAGCAACTATCTCGATTCTTACAAAGATAACGAGAATTATACTTGGTTGAATCACATCGACTAAGAAACTCGTGGAAGTTGTGGAGTTGGAACATTAGGACGACTTCTAGACTCGACCAACAAATTAAATAATCATATAAAGGTAGGTAATGAGGTTTGACACAAAAACGGAGTCAACGAGTCAAGCAATTGCCAACAAGGCCAAAAACAGTTAAAAAGGTCTAGTTCAAATCATAAGAATGGGACCATAAGGGGTTAAGCTTGGACTTTCAAAAATTTATGCAGCATATAAATGGCTGCAGATCACACATTTTCACCAAAAGGAAAACCCCTAGACATGCTCCTAACTATTTTAAATAATTCAAGCAAAAACTGACCAGAAATCGATTTAAATTTATTAAAATAGCTACAATTTGAATTTGACTTTGCAATTTTTACAGCAACAAGATAACATGAAGACAACAAGATATCCAGGAATTAGCTATTTTAGACAGGAACTCGATTTTATATGAATTTATTAAGAAACAGCCCATAAATGGTTTTCGAGTTTTGACGAGGCTACAGACCGTATTAAAACCTCAAACATTAACTACATGTAATATAACACCAATGTGACAACATATTTAAGAAAAACAGAATTTTTGGAGCAATACACGAATTATAGTGATTTTAGCAAAAATGGGCTGCAGCTCGATTTTCAAAAATTCATATCTTACAATATACATACCGAAACGTCACAAGGCCAAATCCATTGCCTCAAAGACATTCCTAAGTCAAATAATCCACAACATTCCACGAAAAATACTACACTAACCTCAGTTCGACATTTTCCAAAGTGACGGCAATCACTTTGGTATCCAATAGGCAAATATATATAAAAATTTACCCGAATATATATCCAACGCACATATTTTATTCGAATATCTAACGCTCAGCAATTTAATACGTATACGAACACTTAAACACTTATAGGAGTGAAATATATAAGTCAAGAGCTAACCCGGGTATCGTTCTTAGGACGGGGTACGAGAAACGAGCAACGTACGGGTCCAACGGGCTTGCTAATGGGATCACGGGACCACAACAATTAAGCTCAGCAACAGAGCAGGATCGTTGGGACATC
>CACSLK010006441.1:3329709-3348329 GCA_902706635.1 Striga hermonthica
AAAAAAAAAAACAAAAAAAAAACAATCAAACAAAAAAAATTCCTTTTTTAGTACTGTAGGAATTTGGGAGTTATAGATAATTGGGCAGTTGTAGAACTAGAGAGGAGAAGTGGGGGGATCTACATTTGTTGGGATCACAATGTACATATTTTTCAAGTGATCAAGTAGCCCTTCTGCATTGGGATTCAATTTTGGGATGAGCAGCAAGAGATAGTGTGCTCGGGCATATTCTATCTCAGCACAAATAGTAAATCTAGGCAAGAGCAATGAAATTGTTTGGCTGCTGCTAGGATAACTGTGGTTAGTTTTGGTTAATGTCAGGATATTTCAATGACATTGCATTGCCAGAAGAGAATAGAGGGGCTAAAGCTAGAACTGTGCAATCCTACAGTATGTTCAATAACTTCATTAACTCTATGGGGATGATGGAAGCATGATGGCTTGGTTACCTATTCATCTGGGGAAATAACAAGCTCAATGAAGGATTCATAGAGGAGAAATTGGATAGATGTTTAGGGTCCTTTGACTGGCATTCCAAGAACCCAACATCCACTGTACACAACACATTCAGGAGTGCCTCAGACCACAACTTGGTACTTATATGCAGTAATCGAGACTCCAATCATCCCAAAAGACGATTTAATTTTGACAAAAGATGGTTAGAAAGATCGGGGATCACTAAAGTTATTTCTAATGCCTGGAGGAGAGAACAGTATGGGACACCAATGTATTGTCTGAAGTATAATATTAAGCATATTAACGTGGAATTACTTAAATAGAGCTCAACTTTTACATCCAAGAATGCAAAGAAGATTGAGGTCTTGAAGAGGAAGCTGAATCAAATGAGAGAAGAATGAGATTTGAGAGACGGAAGCCAATGGGACCAATTGACTGCAGAATTGAATGAGGCTTACAAATTAGAGGAGCAGTATTAGGAGAAAAAGTCAAGAATAACATGGCTGAAATCTGGAGATAAAAACTCCAAGTACTTTCGTGCACCATGCAGAGAAAAAGGAAAAACAAAATCCTTAGGCTGATCAGAGAGTATAGCACAATATGTGATAGCAAGGATGAAATTGCACTGTGCATTGAATCTTCTCTCTCTTTTACACTTCTGAGGACAGTCAGTCAGGAGACAGGTTGCTACAAGGTATTGAGGATGCCATCTCTGTAGATCTTCTTGGTGGCACATGTGAGCACAGATGACATCAAAGAAGCCCTCTTTAGCATCAATCCCTCTAAAGCCCTTGGACCAGATGGTATGAATTCTATCTTCTTTCAATCATTATGGTCCACTATTTGTAATGATCTTTGTGCTTTTGTTCTAAGATTTTTAGTTCTGGTAAAATTCTGAAATGTCTCAATCATTCCTTGATAACATTGATCCCTAAATGTGCTTATCCCTCTTCAGTGGCTCATTAGAGGCCCATTAGCTTATGTAATGTTGTTTACAAAGTGGTTTCTAAACTCCTGGCAAACAGATTGAAACCTTGTCTTCCTTACTGCATCAGTCTAAATCAGTCTGCTTTTGTTAAAGATAGGCAGATCCTTGATAATGTGATCATTGTTAATGAAGTCATTAATTTCCTTAAATGTCACAGAACCAGTAGGAAATGCTATATGGCCATTGAGCTGGACATGAGTAAAGCCTTTGATAGAGTGGAATGGGATAGTATTAGAGTTATTATGTTGAAGTTGGGTTTTAATTCTTTATTTGTGAAATGGATTATGTAATACATTAACTCTACCTCTTTTTCATTTAATTTGAATGGAGATGCCATTGGATATGTGAAGTCTGCAAGAGGAATAAGACAGGGTGACCTATTTTCACCCTATCTATTCATCCTGATCACATAAATCTTCTCTTATTTAATTAAAACTGAGGTGAACAGAGCCAACTTGCAGGGTATCAAAATGAACAGGCACTGTCCACCCTTAACCCACATGTTCTTTGCAGATGATATCCTCATATTTTCTAAATCTGAAGCCCAAAAAACCTATACCCTGTTGAGTATTCTTCACCATTATAATACCTTGACTGAGCAAAGAGTCAATCTTGATAAGTCCTCCATTTTTTTCAGTAAAATAACACCACAGCCCCTCCAAGATCGGATTTGCAACATCCATTTGGGCATTAAACCTCAGACATCTTCTAAATACCTTGGCGCCACTTGGCATTTGCATTTCCAAAACTGGTTCATTTTCTTTTGTTAATGAGATTGTTAAGAAAAGAATCTTGAACTGGAAAAATTGGCATCTATGTCTTGCAGGTAAAAAGTTCTTCTCAAAGTTGTCATTGGATCTTTACCCACATACACCATGTCATGCTTCTTTCTGCCCCAAACAGTGACAAAGAAAATCTCTTCTGATTCATATGGCAAGTTTCTGGTGGAGCAGTAAAATGGGAGAAACTAATTGGATGCATTGGCAAAGCTAGAAGAAACTTTCTTTACCAACAGAGTTGGGAGGGTTAGGATTCCAGGACCTTCATATCTTCAACAAAGCCTTCATTCTGAAACAATTATGAAGACTCCAATCACAACCTCACCTTCTTGTCTCTCAAATCTTGAAAGGGAGGTATTTTCCTAACTGTGAATTGGCAGCAACAAAGAAAAGACAAAATTGTTCATGGCTTTGGTTCATCTGGTGGATAGTCAAAGATCTATTCACTGGTAGTATAATCTGGAAGATTGGGGATCATGGATTCAAGGACTCCAACAGAAGACTGCCAAAGACCTACTACCAAGAAATCCACATCAAAGATCTTCTTGATGACACATGGAGAAACTGGAATAAAAGAATGGTGGAGTGTAACTTTTTACCAGAGGAAGCCAAAGTAATCCTACAAACCAAGAGATTGGATACCCATCAACTAGATTCTTTGCACTGGGATTGGAACTCTACAGGGAAATTTAAAGTCTCAGAAGCATACAAAAAACTTATAGAGCAGAGTTGGAGGAAGATGGATGTACCAGGTTCCAGTACAGACGATAAAAGGCTCAGGTATGATAGAAAAAGAACTTGGTGCTTAAAGTTTATTTGGAAAGGGATTAGCAACATTCTGCCAATCCTAGTCAACGTGAATTCAAAAGGTTCTAAGCTTGATCCCATATTCAAGTTCTATGGTGAAATGCACAACTGATATGGAAATTGGCACCAATCTCCTGGGATGGACTACATCAGATACATGAAGCTTCAAACATTGGTGGACTCATCTTTGCACAATTAACAAGACACAAATCTAAGAAGATAGGGTGCAACTCACATGCTACATACTTTGGTGGATGTGGAAAACTCGTAACTTATGGGTGTTGCAACAGGTTATGAGATCAGAGGCGGATACTGTGAGACTAGCAGTTGCTGAATGGAAGGAATTTGTGCCCTACTCTGCTTAGTTCAGTCAGTGTAAATATTTTGGTTTTTGTTCTTAGGTCGGGTTTTGATGTTTTTATTTGCTTTTGGGTAGGTTTTGATAATTGGTTAGGTCCTATGAAAGGTTCACTCGCTATTTAATTTTGAATGGCTTCTTGGTTCCTTGTTTAAGGAGTTTACTTGGGAAGAGATAGACTTTGGCTCATGGACTCGTAGCTTTTGTCTATGCTGTGAGACCGATTTTATCTCTTTAGTTTGTCAAGAGAGGAGATGGTGCTCCTTCTATTCTTGTAATGTATTGGCTTCTGCCTGAACTGGTTTATTTGATATATAAATTCTGTCGTTTCGAAAGAAAAAACATAAAACAAAAAGAAAAAACAAAAAAAAGTTCTGCACTTACTACAACACAAATCCCGGATGACTGAGCTAATGGCTCTAAATCCATAATGTGATTCACAGAAAGGCAAATTGCTATTTTTCAGTATACTTGAAACGCTAAATTGTTAAAGTAGAGCAAACTAAAACGGACAAGCACGAATATCATATACAGCAACAAACAACAAATATTCCTCAGAAAACAATAACTCTAACAAAAACAATGATCGCGCCTCTCGGCATAGGCAACAGATAGCAGCCGACTCCAAAACGCCATAAGCTATCACATCCGGAATAGCACTATATAATGTGGACAAGGATACAGGCTGTTATTTTAAAGTTACCCAAAACTCATTTCAGCTAATACATGGGCCATGCTATTTCCCTCAGAATATTCACAGACAACACCACCAATTGTGCCTAATTCACTTCATTTAAGTTTTCAAAAGAATCTCTCATTGCCTCTGCGTTCATTAAAGAGGATAGAGCTTTGTGGATGGCTAAATCTGCTTTGTAAAACAAACTTTGTGCCTTGTCTCTCTTGAACTTGGCCATTTTGCATGTATGCTCAGCAGCACCCAAGGCATCACGTAAGTGAAACTCATTGAGATCATAAATCTCGAGCTGCTTTATGTCCCATGGACAGACTCCATTTTTGTGCCCTATTGTTCTGTCCGTATGGGACGTCTCCCTTTGACAGTGAGAATAAAGTTGTGATAAAAGCTTTTTGTGCTTATTCTTAGAAACCTTACGGTTAACTTTCCATACAGTGTTCGAAGAGAAATGCGCGTTTTGTGGGGACCACATCCTTGCTAAAGGGTAGAGTGGGACATCAGAAACTTCATGTACGTTGTTCGTATACAACATTTTGCCTCCAAAAGCATGCCCATGTGCTCTTCTCCCTGCAAATGTGAATTTGACCTCAGTTAAGGGAATAAGAGATAACAAAATATTAGTAAATTTACAGGTTAATTAAACAAATACCATAAATAAGTGGACTGTCCCGATCCCCTGAGAAAGTATGATGCTTTCCAGAAACGGTAAATTTTCTGTGAGACCGTTGTTTTGAGCCTCTGTTAGGTACATCCAAGCCCCGTGGTTTCAAGCAGAAAGCAAACATCGGTGGTTTTTCCTTATCCGCGCCACCAACTGAGGGGACACAATTTCCACGGGCAACATTTTGTTCCCACTCCTTCATCTGTCGTTGATACCTCTCCCAAGGAGGCGGCTGGAAAAAAGGTGTTAACTTTAAATTTCTACATATAAATATAGGAATAACAAAATAGAGGAGAAGACAATACAATAGTATACTTATAACTTAACTGCTAAGATATCTAAAAGCGTCATGCAGTAAAAATAAAATGTATTCCTTCAGAAAAGTACAAGGCAAATGCACTAAAAGCAATAATTATGATAGAAAGGAGGTCAATTCAACAAGTTCTTGAAAAAAAGTTATTTTATTGGTCATCATCATTCGTTTAGCAAGCCTATGTCCAAAACGCAATAATCACTATATCATGAAAATTATAAAATAGAGCATCATTGCCACAAACAATCTCATAAAATCACTCATTCTTTTTAATAAAAATCGACAATTGAACACAAGTTCAGCAATCCCTTAAGCTTAGCTAGGAATACTTATTGGGAGTGGCCAGGCTACATTCCACAATGCAAAAATTTCCAGAAGTAGGTCCCAGATTTTCCTCTTTATAGAGTGAAAATTAACACCCTCGCCAACTTAACACAGGATAATAATAACAAATATAAACTGACTAGTCAGGCCACAAATGTAGTTTTTGGCGGCAAACGAGCAATAAAGTGGGACACACAAATCCCTTACTTGAAAAACAGGCAGGGAAGAAGATTATTAAAACTTCTACTCATCATACTTTTAAACAAAGTGTGTTCATGATAAACTCCAAGACAATAATCACACAAATAGTACCTGGAAATGTCTTAGCAAAGGCATGCGCATTTTTTCCCGTTTCCTTCTCCAGTGTTGATAAATGAGTTTAGCGGCTTCAATGGATCCCACCCCAGAAGCTAGCTCCTCAACTTCGGCATCAGTGAAGTCTTCACGATGCTGGGAATATGCAAATTTTTCAAACATGTCCATTGCCATTTCAAACAAGTTGTCAGATAAGTGTTCACATTTATGTTTGTCGGCACATTTTTTCTGTTCCATCAACCACCACTCATCATCACTATCCATGTCATACAAAACATGGGAAGGGTCCATCGCCAGCTCAGCATCAGACTGAACCTGCCGAAAATACACTGCTGGATTCCGGACAAATGGAGCCTTGTGCCCGAAATCGTCGTACTCGTCAACCAGGCGGACCCCAGGAATGGGGATGTTCCTCATGGAGGCCGCACGAATATTCCGATTGTAACACTCCTCATACATCTCCTTGAAAAGCGTCCACTGGCCCCGATCGGTAAATTCGAGCACCCAATCCTTTTCCCCTTTCCACATCATAGCATGTGAATAGCGGTTGACTGTTCCAGGCTGCAGAATATGTTTGACTTTGTACGAGAATCTCGTGACCTCAGAGAACTTGACGGCCAATCTCCATTCATTGTCACTGGCAACTTCTAAGCAAACATGGGCCCCACAATCTCTCCATCCTCTGTCCTCATTGGTGACTAAAACATTCACAGAGCATGACAGCAATTCCAAGTTTTTCTCATTATTCCCTGTCACATCAGGTGTCCTCTGGCTAGCTCTCCTAATCCTCTTGCAAGGTACAGACCGTGAGCTGGGCGTTTCTTGCTTTCTGCTGATATCATTACCCTCCCAAGGCAATGTGTAGTGAACCTGAGTGCGCGGCTTTTTGGGTCCAGGCATGAAGTTTGGCTTACCATTGGACCAGAAATGTGAGTTAAATCCAAGAGGAGAGGATATTCTGCTGCTTTTACCACGTCTGTACGAACTTTTGGATCCTGCAGTGCTGGTGTTTAGAACAAATCCATCCGCATCTGATTGTCTGATTTCATGTTCCGAAGGGATATCTTGAACACTGACTGAGCTGGGCTTAAATTGAGAGCACTTTGCTGTAGATTGGTCACATTTTTGTTCAGCAGACTCTTTTGAGAAAGTAACACCCTGTCGTCGGAAATCCTCACGGGCAACACTATGATGCATGAGTGAACGGATATGCAAGCTGGGAACAGACATTTGTGATTGAGAAACTTTTCCAGGCTCTGCAGCTAAGCTGAGAGGAGATTCACTCATCCTTGCATTACAGGCTTCTGGGTGCCGCTCAAGTTTCTTCTTGGAATCCTGTTTGAGAGAAGTAGAGACCACAATTGTCGACATAAAAATTAATATAATAACATGAAATCAAGAAATGGAAAGGAAAAGGAAAGAATCACAAAAATCAAATGATGCTCTTATTCAATTCTTAAGCTATAACATGATTGTGTAAACGAAAAATGCTGGTCCACAAAATCTATAATCGATCAACAAAAACTGAACAGATAAATGATCCCCAACGGCAACAAACCACCACTAATAAAAGAAAAAGAAAAAAGAAGCAAGAACTAAAATTAAACAAGGGTTTTGGGAATAAAAGGATTATTTAAAATTCGAAATGTGATGCTGAAGAATTTGTTTTGAACTGCCAAACTAGTTGATGACATGGTAAAGCCACGTCAATTATGTAGTAAATTCCTCAAAATGTGAAGCTGTTATCTTAGAAACAAACATTACATGGAGTGTCCCAAAAAAACATTCATCAAGGAAATCTGTTAAAATAAAATGTATATACCTCACTTGATGGGAGCTTGAAACCAACATAAGATTCGAGAGGCTGAAGAATCCGACATTCAAGTTCCTTTATATTGTCATCTGTGCACTCAGAAAGGCGCAACTGTTTAACAGGAAGGCACTGTTGCAGAATCTTTGATTCCCGGCAAAGCCACATTGATCTCTGGAGTTCGGAGAAACAATAAGGTGCAGAAACAAGCTGCTTCCGTCGATCATGAACACTGGATATTTGGAACAAAATTGACATGGCAGGTATTTTCTTGTCTCCATTCCACTGTTCATCATATTGATCCAAGAACCTCAAAATTTCGAAAACAATGGCTAAAGCTTGTTTCAGGCAGCCTTCATAAAAGAGAAGTCTCAAGCCAAGATTACTATCTATGAGGACCATCTCAAAGAAAACAGAAGAAGAGGTAGTCACGATCACTCCATGTTGAAGCCAGAATATGTCATGAAACACCCAAAAACAATTTCTTGTACATGAAAACTCCGTATATGATAATAAGGGTAGACATATCCAGATTCTAGGTTCTTTAGGCTCCAGCAAGGTATTATACAAATCAAGTTTGCCTTTATCATCAAACGAGCAAACTTCATTGTCAGAGTTGACATGCCCACAACAATTCAACCTATCCAATTTACTAGTCTGCAAGCGAACGGCATCAGATGCAAGAGGAGTACCAGGCTCTTGAGCACCATTACATGTTTTGGCGTCTCTAAGCACAGAACTACTTCCAGCAAATTTCTTCTGATTCTTCTTCCTGACATAAACCAATTGTTTGTCACTTTTTGAGATAATTCCCGACAGATATTTGTCACCGAGTGAATTATCTGCTGATGCACACTCACAACCCATTCTATTTACAGTAATATCTGAACCATGCATATCATCATTCCAGATGTCAGCTTTCTCAGATGCCAATGATGAGACAAAAGGAAAGTCACATTCTGATGTTTTTAGTCTTTTCAGGGACTTGGGCAAAGCCTTCACACGTTGAGATTGACTGGCCAGCCACAATGCAATAGGTTCTGAATCAAGAGAGTTCCCTATGCTGCTTTCATCATCTGCCCGAGTAACTAATTGTCCTCTGTATAAATCTTTGTCCCTAGAAAATTGGTTTTGAGATTTAGCTTTTCCAGGAATTTCACTACGTAGAAGCAAGAGCTTAAATTTCTCCTCTTCAAGATTAACCCACTCTTCATCCCTATCATCGTACTTTATGTGATGAAGCTTTGCTGTTGTGCGATAATTGTTCACAATGCCCTCATACCAACAGTCATCCAATGGCCAAAATATTTTGATCCTCCGTTTCAAAACCCAGTAAGGGTCCACATCCTGGCCGAGGACCTCATAGAAATGACGGCGCTTCTTTGACAAGACCTTGCCGCTATCTCCTCTTTTGGGTCTAAGTGATCTCATGTTATCATCACCAGCACCAGACTCCACATTTTGACTGATCGAGTTACCAAACAATTCATTAGCCGTTTGAGATGCTGAAGATTTTCCCTTTGATGAGTAACCAGTACAACTAGGGTCAAATCTAGAAGAAAGCATCCTAGCTGCATTCTGTTCAAGGTTCTCCTCATCATCTTCATCGTCCTCATCATCCAGGGCAGTGGTGGAGAGACTATTTGAGACCGAACTACGTGCTGCAGGTACGGGTTCCCTAACTGAGGCATCAACACGATCCATACTAACGTCTAAGTTCTTTTTATTCCTAGACGCATCTACATTATTTACAACACAATTTTCTTGCTTCACTACATGCTCATCTCTTTTCTTGATGACACTATCATATCCCACCTTCCGATTCAGTCTCACATTTGAACTATTGGAGTCCTCGGTGGATCTCGAAACAGCCTTTTTCTTGCGTTTAGCATTTGAACCGGGGCCTTTCCCAGCTAATCTCGAATTCAAAGTGTCACCGTTGCCTACAAAAGGGGCGGTCCGCCTAACCGATTGGACATTACAGCCAACCTTACTATTTGATTTAGTCACTCCCTTAAGTGATCCCGAACTGGAAAGTCTGAGTGACTCAGAGCCTTGATCACTTTCAGGCCTTTTCCGCCCTACCGAACCACGTGGCCGCTTAGGGATGTGAAACAATTTTCCATTATCTCCCAAAGGTAATGAGGCATCGTGCAGTGATTTGAGCCTGGCACCTGATTTCTCTCTGGAACCCAGCTCCATTTTCGAGCCACTCCCATCATCCTTTTTCCTAAACTTTTTAGCATCAGACAGAAAAGAACTCAAAGGAACCTCCTTAGGGATCTTCCTCTTCTTCTTCTTAACGTCTACTTCATCATATTCACTGGAAACTTTCCTCTTACTCACTCCCGGCTTGAAAAATTGAGATTCACGGTCACCCTTTAGATCCAAAGAGAGCTTTCTCTTGGGAATTTGAACACCACCAGACTTCTTTCTGCTACTTTCCATGAACAATTTCTCGATCCAATCACTCAAACATGGTTCCTTTTGATCTCACGTCCCATGAAGATCCGCCAGCACAAGAACACACCCAGGAAACAACAAATTGATCATCAAAAAGGCCACCCAGTCGTTATCAGACGCCAGAAAGGCAAGAAGCTCACTTATCGGAAAGAAAACGGGTTCGATAGTAACAATGGTGAATAAAACCCATAAACACACATGAAGTACATGCAAAAGCGTACACACCTCGGATCACAATCAATCAGAAGGCGCCATTGGAGGAGTGAAGATCGTGCTGCATGAGAATGGTATTGATTTTTAATTCGAGAGAAGTTATAGAAAAAGGGGATGAGGAAAAAATATCAGCACTGACTTGAAGCCCTAAATTGATTTCACTGTTTTCCCCATTTTCCTTTTGCTGTTTTTAATTCCAGAGTCCTTTTTGAATCTTGAAAATTAGAAATATTAGGGCGAAATGAACGGGCCAAAAAGGGAATTTCGGGGGCAAAATTGTAATATAAGGTGAAAACGTGGCAAAATTATGGCCGCTCGATTTCCCCTTCAAACGGTGAGGTTTGGGGTTGTCGTAGGAGCCCTAAATCTGATGATAGGAAAACCCTATCCTCCCTAGTGCATGTTTGGATTTGTGGGCATTCAAAATTTACTTATTAGGATATTTTTGTTACTATCAACTAATTAATCGGGTTAGCTTATAGCTCATTTGAGCTCGATATGGTCGAGTATGAGAAATAGTATGGTTTTTTTTTATATATCGCGAACAAAAATAAATAAAACTATTATTTTTTTATACCAATAAATAAATATGAGTATTAAAAATCTTATTTGTATTAATATAAATGAGTTAGCGGGCTTATAGGCTAGACTTTACGGGTCTCGATTTAACGGTAGATAAAAAACACAGATTAAAAGAGATGAAAAATATATCACGCGATCATATTAATTTTGGGGTTAAACAAACAAATACCCTTAGGAACTTGGCCATTTAACATATTTGTACTTTGCATCGCACGAGCCACGTACTAACATTGATTGGAGTTTCGTTTACAGCATATATATATAGATTAAATTTTTGCTTTGTGCCCTTTATTCTTCTAGAAGAGCGATTATGAGTTGTTTTTTCAAATAAATGGCTTCTATTGATACAATGAGAATGTGGAAGTGGTTGACCTATGCCAAACCACTAAGGTTGTCGACCCAATGGAAGTGAAACTGGTAGTTACTGTGCATATTGTATTGACTGGGAGTTATTTAGTAAAAATCTTCATATTTGTAGAAATAGTTGTCTTGTTATGCTGATTTGCATGGCTAGTTATTAAACATTTTAAACTCGGCATTGCCAATCAATTTGACGATAGTATATAAACATGCCCTATTTTGGTTGTTGCTAGTCTGAAGCTTGCAGTTGGAATCCCCTCTATATTGTTCATGCATGGATGTTGCATGAAAGTTTTCCTCTTCAAAAAGGATGGTTTGTCGAATTACGAATTTCCTGCTATTTTTTTTATCTTGAGATGTAACTTCCATGCATGCTATATTTTTCTTGTAATGAATTTATTCAAACCTCATATACTAGGTAAGACATCATCTAATCAAAATGGATCCTGCAAAACACATATACATAGCAACTGCAATTACTCTCAATTATTAGGTTCCAAAATGTATGGCACCGTTTGGAAGATAGCGGGATTGAAGATAAATTAGCGGATTGGACTTAATTGAGAGGTTTGACCCGTCAAATCCGCTATTGAGCATGTTTGGTAAATAACTTATTTGATAAGCTTTTTGGGCCCAAAACTCTCACTTAAAAAAAGCTCATTAGATCAGCGTTTTGGGGATAGAGGATTCATAAAAATCATTTACTTGTAACTTTTTAATTTGTATTATTTTTTTACAATCTACATTGGTTTATGGTACTAATAAATAATAATATGTCATCCATATAATTAATTTATCTAGAAAAATATAAAATTCATAACTTCTTCATCAAGTTTTAGTAAATTTTAAAAAAAACATAATATATTTATAAATTACCAACGAAAGAATATTAAATGATTTAATATATTATTAATAAAATAATACACCCAAAATAATAAAATGTTCTTATTGGTCATTTTGCAATGTCAAACAGCTATAAGTTTTCAGTTATTTACTAAACACTTATTTAAAAATCGCTAATACAATTCGCTGGTCAAATCAGCTAATATAATCCGCTATCCGTTATCCGCTGATACAATTTGCTATCTGCTATCCGCCAAACAAGGCCTATAGCTACTGGAAGAGAGAAATAATGGATATTATTATCATCCATATGGTAACACATGTTATAAATACCATTATAAAAATTTGTCTTGCGAAAGAAAATTATTACACAAGTTCGCTTTCATGGCTCAAGCATTCTATTACCAAAAAAATGTTGCCATAATGTGAAATTTAATAAGAGTAATGAAGATGATGTAAACATAGTAATAAAGACATTAAAAAGAGACATTAGAAAGAGACACGTGAAAGAAGACTCAATCGCTACGTGTTGCTGGAACCCTTGCATGGGTGAGTCGAATTTTCATAAAGATTACGAAATCATATTAATATGATTCTTGTTGTACATGTATGCGACGTCGAAAAACCTACAATAATTGTTGTTTGCTCAGACAAAGAGGAACTACACATTCATTATTAGACTAGACATCAGTCATATGTTATAGGTTTTGAAGGGCTTGACCAAACAAAAAATTGAGGTTGTCCCACCGTAGATCTCCAAAATTTTGAAACCGCGAGCCAAAAGGTTCGGTCATCATCACCCAAACATATAAGATTGAATTGTGTTTAGAATTTATAAAATAAGGTAGAGAGAGGGGAGAGGAACTGTGAGGTGTTATGCATCTGTCTCACCTCAAAAATCTCCTCTCCTACACTACAAGCGACATAATAATGACATTGGATTCTTGGTGGTTTCAGCGACGAAGCTTTTTCAGTATACAAAGAAAATCAGGGAAACAATTATGAGGGAAATATAAAGGTGCCTCTACTTTACCATGGTTTAGTGAACGTCCAATTCAAAATTTAGATATTACAGACAAAACCCTAGTACAGCTGGCATAGGCCTTCTAAAAGTCCACTCGCCAATTGTGTGTTGGTCCAATAATCAACATTAGAAGCGTGTTGTCGATGTCTTTCATCCACCAATCACCATACAATAGCTAATCATGTGCGAGAGGGGAAGAAAAACCAGTCATTTTTTAATACAAATTTAGTGGAGCATGACGTGATATTTAAAAGTGTTATATCTTAATGCAAAAATAGTTTGTTTGTATAAATGCTTAAGGAAATGTTTTTTGGAAAGCATCGACTTTTTTTAAATAAAAAATAGGTAATACTAATTATGGCACAAATATTTTGTAGACTAAATGTGGAGGAATGGGTGAACATGGTAGGGTGGGACGTATAACAATTAAAATAACAGGTACATTTATTACTGAGTAAATAAGAAATATATACTTGCAATAGATTAAATAACATTCAGGGATTAAAATCTCAAAGGTTTAGATTGTGTAAGGGGAATATGATCTTTTCAAATCTCTTCAAAGTAAGAAAAATGATGAAAGTCCTAAATTGTAAAACCTTTTATGAAAAGAAAGAAACTATTTACGTCATTTCAACATAGTAATAATACATACTTTCATAAAATCTCACCATCTCATCCCCTCATTTAAAACGAAATAAAGGAAAGTAAATATGTATGTTATTAGTAGCTTTATGGAGGTTATGTAGATCAAGAAAACAGTGAAGACGAACAGTGATAATATCAAAATTTCCCTAATTTAGTTTCCTTGTAGAAATTTAGGTTTCCAGGGACAGGCTAACCTTGTTTACAAAAAACAAAAAATTAAATATAAAAGAAAAATAAAATCATCCAAGCTCTACAAAGGCCATCGACTGAGATGAAAATGTCTCCGATGACCCGTCGTTTTGATCGGGCTTCTTACGTTATTTTATTTTTTACATGGCACGAAGCTCTTATTAACGGGTTCGCATCAAGGGGTATGGATCTTCTACAGAGTCAATAATTTGGGAGTAGTGGGGGAGATATACAGTCACCTTTCAGTCTTGAAATTCATCTACAAAACCAAAGGACAGTGACTTAAAATCCAATTCAATGTGTGAATCACGGGTAATAAATTATAGTTGAATATTGTTGTGCTAGAAATTTGCCAAGACAACCACCTAAGCCCTGAAAGTGGTTGGAAATCGTTCTTTGCGAAATGCGAATAAAACCGCTAAATATTAATTTATTTCAATTTCATCCCCCAAACTAAAAATAGCCCATAGAGTTTGTTCAAGAAAATTACCAACTCAACTAAATCAAAATATGAGTATAAGGAACAAAAATTAATCTCAAATCATAATAAATGATACCAAAAAAAAAAAAAATAAGGTAATGTACAGAGGTCGGTGTGCAGTTGATATGAAATTGTCAATTCCATTTTATGCCCGTTTTCGATTGGCTTTTCCTCATGAGGATAGATGGGGCGATTCGGGTGAGATCCAATGTAGATCTAACTTTCGATTCACTCGTGGGCATATACTAGGGGATTTCACTTGGAAACGAAAATGTTCCATATTCGCAAGGGATTCAACGCTTCGTTCGTTGGGTGCAGTTCCCTTGAAGCGGGGTTCTTTCATTGCATTGATAGAAGAAGAACTAGTGGGTTGAGCCGTTCGGAGATGATATCATAGTCGCATCAGAGATGACCGCTATTGTTTAATTTATATTGGAATACTCAATGTATTTGTTTGTATTTAAATGTACTAAACACTATTTAGGGCTTGCTTGTTTATGTGTTAATTTGCCCAAAAAATTGAGTTATTTGTATTTGAGTTAATTGAGTAGACTGTCACTTTCACCAATTCAAACACATGTTGCCATGTGGGTCCGCCTGTCTCTTTTCCCTTGGACATTTTGCAGTTAACATGTACAATATCCTGATGGGCTCCGTTTTGCATGTAATTTTATATTGTTTGTTCATTCATTTGTTATTTTTGAATAGATAATTATGTAATTGCCATGTCCTTTTACAATCACGAATAAAGCAAAAACAGAAATATTGCATGAACTTGTGTTACACTTGAGTAAAAGAAATGCGCCAAACACAACTACATATTTGATAATAAAAGTGACCCTAGAAGTCCAAATGCACACAATTCGGATTACAAAACATTTGTCCCCATCACCATCCAAAACAAATTTCTCGTAATGGTAACCTCAAAACAAGGACAAAAATAAGGAGCCAGAGTGAATGTGCACGTCGAGCCTTCAACAATTCCACTAATGTCAAAAAATTCTCTAGCATGGATATTTTGCATCAAATCTTTGCCATGGCCCACAACAATTTCAACTGTGTATGTAATGTCATCATATATCAAGAGCGCCCGGTCCAAGTCGTCACATCCACCCACCACATGTGACCGCTAGAATTGAATCGAAATTGGCTACATTTGAAACATATTGATGAATGTAACGTGGTTAAAATAAATTTCAATAAATATGGACAACATCAAACTCACAATAATTATTCGACTACCAAGCGCGCACGTTCAATGTGTGTTTTCTTGATCTCCAGAGTAAAACGATGTCGCAAAGGCCGCTCAATAGCATCCTCGTCGAACACGGTGACTGAAAAGCCTGTGAGGCTGTTGCGGTCGAACCAAAGATAGTACTCAGTCCTTATATCCTTCGCATGCAGGAACTGTAGCCACCCGTCAATGAAGAATATTCCCTCATCATTCCCTCTGATTGTCACCTCATGCGTACGCCCTTCTCTCATGGTTAGCGTACATTGAATAGGTACAAGTGGCATGTACTGATGAGTTAGACCACCCGGGAGTCTCTGTAATGTAGTATAAAACATTGTTTACTACATGCTCAATAGATACTTAATTACAATTGATTGTATAATCAAAATTCATCGAATACACAATAACCTACCATTGTTGGTCTTGTCGTGCTACAAATAACCAAAAAAAATTCTTGACAAAGGATTCGTCATCTTCATAAAAAAGTCGGCACCTGTCAATGAACAAAAAGAAATGGAAAACACCGTATTGTGGTTAGGGTAATAATCTAACAATTAAATTGGTCTTCAACTGAACATCATAGATTTTCAGTTAGGGTAATAATCAAAAAAATTTAAAAAACACCATATTGTGGTTTAGGGTAATAATTCAACAATTAAATTGGTCTTGAACTGAACATCACAAATTTTAGTTAGGGTAATAATCCAAAAAATATCGAAAACACCATATTGTCGAACGCAAGTCACAGATTTGTCCAAAAATTAAAACGAACAAATTATGTTCGAAAATGAAAAACTCATTTTCAATCATTTCCACTTTACCATGAATAAAATGGATTTAATATGTTTTTAAATGTAAAATAGGTGGAGCCCTAAAATAGGTAGAACGAGCATAACTACATACAATGGAAAGCACCCAAAATTTTTGATCCCGGATAAGTATGGACAATGTCTACGACATTGTTTTTGTCAATTACATTAGGTAAACGACATAGAAGATGGGTACAAACCTTGTGGCGGCGAGCGGCGGAAATTGGTCAGGGGTTTCGAGATGGTAGGGTCGAAAAAAATGGCGACTCTTCCTCTGGCCGGGGGGGAGGGGGGGTTGTAGGCTGGTAGTAAATGTGGACCACTTTTAACAGAAGTGGTTGTAAAGTATAATAAAGAGGTTGTAAATAGGTGTATTATAATATTAATTAAACTTTATTGGTTGTAGTAATTACGAAATACTGTTTGTACTATTACAACACTCGTGTATTACACGGGTGTTTGTTAAAAATTGTTGTCAAATTTTAAAATTAATGAAACAAATTATTTAAATTTTATTTTTACTTTTCTTACAAATTGTATATAAGATTATATATTTTAGAATGACACTTCTTAGTTGTACGACTTAAATGTGTCATATTATAGTAACTAGTACAATACCCGTGTACTACACGGGTAATTGTTAAGAAAATTATTTTTAAAATTAAATAATAATAACAATAGTTGTTTAAAATTAAATATATGTATTTATTAGGCCAATTGGAGGTTTTTATGAAAATTAATGAGTCGATTGTTTAAAATAATATTATTTTTTATCCAAACCAAACTACGAAGCATGTTTTTTCGCCAAGTAGGATTCCGAAACGTGCGAGGCTGCCACTTAGGCTCAGCACATTCTGCAATTATATATAGAGGGGATTTTTATAACTATCATATAACTACTTCAAATATTAGTGATTTATAAATGATTAATAATTTTATTTTTGTAATTAATATTAGAAAACAATTTTATCTTTTGTTATAAAGATGAAAAAAAAAAATTATTTTTCTATACATACAATATGAATGTTAAAATCAAAGCTCATCAACATATGATTATTTTGATCAATACAGGTACGCTTGTGTCATTATAAATTACATATTCTTATTCTATTACCCGTACGCTTGTGTCATTATAAATTACATATACAGGCTTATTCTATTAACCAAAAATTAATTTTCATTCATTTATTTCTTCCAATTCACAACTACTTCAAGATTTTCAAAATAATGTTTACTTGGCTATATAATTTCATTAAAAACTATTTGTTTTTTTTTCCTTAAATTATATTAATGGATACATTTTATTGTTTCTTTTGTAAACAAAATTATGTAGAAAAAAAATTGGTATGAAGAATTTCAAGTCTATGCGAAATATATGGAGAAAATTATTGTCGTGTGTTGTGAATACTTTTTTCTGGAGTAGAATCAAAAGATTCGAAAACCGGGTCATGTCTCTCGAGGAAAGTTAGCTGGAATATTTATGCGTGTTTATTCAATCACACAAAAAGAAATAAAATTCCTAAACATTCTAATTCAAGATATTGGTTTGGATTTAATTATCAACTACTGCAGAAATTCAAATAAGCAAAGTAAATAGCAAGTGAACACATAGAACAAGTAAGATTAAAGGGGCTAGGGTATCTGGGATAATCGCTTCTGGTTCTCAATACATTTAACGGAAAGTCAACTACTCGGCTAAAGGACTCGAAAAACTAACTCATCTAGAGATTCATTCTTAATATCCCACGAAACAAGAGAATAAACATAAACGAACAATTATCGAATTAGTTAGCACATAGACAATACGTCTCCGAACAAGCCTATTCTAAACGAGCCTAGATCGATAGTTTCTCCCCTTTCGCTTCTAAAATCGTTTAATTAGATAAGATGGTGATCAATCATCTAACCCTAGGATTAACACAACTCAAAAAGATTGAGTAATTAACATGCATATAAACAAAATCGAACCGGAACGATAATCCCTTAACCCCTAGCTAACGAATTTAGCTACTCATCACAAATTTAACATAAACATTCATATCAAACAAAGCCAACACATCCATAGATAAAATGAAAATCGAAACTTACGAGTAATATGAAGGTTCAATGTCAAATTCCCATAGCAAAACAAATTCGAAAGATAAAAGAGAGTTATTCACCCTCCCAAAATCCAAACTAAGCCAGAACCAAGAGCAGAAAAATATGTTCTCCGTGAAGTGTACGAATAGAATTTTTCAAAAACCTAGTTAAGAATCTCCTTCGATAAAAAAAA
>CACSLK010006441.1:3348350-3369798 GCA_902706635.1 Striga hermonthica
GATTCAAAATTTATATAAAAATCTGCTCAGCGTGACCTCCGCGGCCGCGGTAAAGAGAAGCTCCATGGCCGCGAGATTCTCCGAGGTCGCGACTTTTTCAGCATTGAACTTGGACGTTGGAATTTGATTGTTTGTTGCGGCTGCGGGAGGAGAAGTCACGGCCGCGGCCAAGGATTTCTGGGCGCGACGTGGAGAAAAGCAGCAGGCGTCGCGGCATGTTGCCTGCCGCGGCGCAGAGAAAGGTTCTTTCACGGCCGGCATGGACTTCTGGCACGGTGCGACGGTTGAGCTTGTCACGGCGCGACGGGGCAATTCAAGGCAGCTTCAAATCGTGAACTTCACGGCGTGCAGGGGGGAGTGGTAAAAATGAATCCCTAAATTATTTTCTAATTTAGGGAAATTGAATTCATTATTGATTTTAATTATAGGACCCTCTCCCTCCAGCAGTTCACCCAAGCTTGTATTCTTCTTCCACTCCTGCACCCAACGAACGAAGCGTTTTTTCTCTTTCTATATAACCAATTTTCTCATTTACGATCAAGACCGTCGCACCGTAGTTCGCGGAAGAAGAATCAAACCATTACTACTCGATGTGAGAAGAAGCGAGACATGGCGTGAAGGACGTGGTCTGCTGCAGTGCGGACTTTAAGCTCATGCAGCATGATGCTGTAGTCGGTGGATGCTCGATGAACAATTGAATGGGTTACCGAGTGTCGGGGTCGCCAGAGGTCGATGATGACCACGAATTGGGGCCCGACGAGGCATGGGAGATGATGATTTCTCGGCCGAATATAGAGGAGAAATGTGTGATATGGGCTAAGAGCTGTAGCTTCCTTGGACTGCTTCGTGCTTCGTGTTCGTCCGAGTTCGTTTGGAAACCTATATCGATTCCGTTTCCCGCCAAATCAATTTCCTCATTCATATCAAAATCGGCCAAGGACTCGACCTGCACACCACATACGAAGAAATACCGAAAAAACGACCGAAAAATATAGAAAATACTCGAGTTAAAGAAAAACACAGAAAAAACTACAAAGCGAGATAAAACCAACTAATATACCTAATATGGGGGAAAAAGAAAGGAAAAAATAATAACGAAATACGTAATAAAAATGGGACAAACATCGTGCCCATTGTTGGGTCTTATCCAAACAGGACTGCACAATGCAATTACAAGTTGTTTTTTGTCCATTGTGATTTTTTATAAGGTTGCACCTTTTCCTTTTTTTTCCCTATTGCAAATGTATGGGAAGGCTTTTTTGTCAGTTCTACAAGAGAGAGTGGGAGAGGTGTGGCAGGTTCTCATTCATTTCGTGTAAATGCATGTCATATTATCAAAAGACGGAAAAGCTTGTATAAAATTGAGAAACGTGACACGTAGGTAAAAAAAGAAGATATTCTTGTCCAATTGGCAGTTGGATTCGCGATAATGGCCAGGATTGTTTTGGCGCGAGGTTAAACACGAAAAAGAGGGAAAAGATGGATGGACAATGCATATGGGAAAAATACTTTTCGGATGCTATATAAGGATGAGTTCCACAAACAAAAAAAAATGACCAAAAATCGTGGTTTCTTAGGACCTTTATGTTCTTGCGAACGTGGTCGGATGTACTGTTTCATGGCAAAAATGGAAAAAAATTATGGTACATATTTTTTCGGTGTCCAGAAGGAATGCAACACCCCCGGAGTTTTCTTTGTGATAATGATACGTACAGTTCTTTTTCTGCACGGAAAAGTGCTCAATCATATTGTACTACGCAATCCACTGCGCAAAGTAGTGGACATACAACTCGTGGGTCCAATTATTCAAGCATGTCTCAAGCGCCAAAGAACAATGTTAACAACACACCGTCACTCCTTGTAGTTGCATGTTCATTTTTTGTTTGTGGTTTTTTTGTGGTCATTGGGTTGTTAACTATTGTAGCACTCATCAAATTCATCAGGATGTAATGAAATTATTAATTTTATTATTATCCATTTTTATTTTATTTTTTTTTGCGTATGGTCATTTTTGTATCCTTGTTTGTATGTACAAAATTAGACGTAATAATGAAAAGAAAGTCACAGATTTTTGAGTAAACTCCTACTATTATATACTGCATGTAATTAGTATACAGTCAAAGTGACACGCTAACAATAGATACATTATTATTTAATTATTATTCATTGTTAGGTATAAATATATAAAATCATATTTGATGATTAACAGTTCATATTTTTAATTTGGTAAAGTTATGCGCTATAATAACATATTTGATGAATTGGTAATTAAGAATGTATTTGATGATTTTGGTATTTTTTCCACATATTAATATACATATATGAATTATGAAAAGGCGACACAATTTAATGAAAATTTATTTAAAAAATTTGTTAATGCAAATGAAGATTTTATGCTTATTATAATTGTTCACAACTTCCAATATTCATTTGGATGTATGGAAGCAAATAACGAAAAAAAAATGAAAAACAAGTTTTTTTTTCGGTGTAAGCAATATTGCAATATTTTTTTACCACTTTTTAGAAGTGACAAGGCATGGGCAAGAAATTTTTTTAATTGTTATGAGTACGGAAATGAGTTGTAATATTTGTCCACTTTAGGTGTAAGAATGGGTTGTGCCATTATTGCAGGCTACTTTCACACCTGTATAACATTTTATCCGCTATTTTGTGTGTAATTGTACCGTACATATGATCAGTATGCAGTAATGCCTTTATATCCAATTCAATTATTACCAATAAAATTTGCCTATATATACCTACATGGTTGGCACTACAAGTTCACCACAACACAACATACATATCATTTTTATTTGTTTTTCACAACCATGCGGGATTTATCATTGCCAGAAACAAAGGAAGAGCATTTCCGCATATACGGGAAGGCTTTTCAAACGAATAGCTTCCACCAACTGAGGAATCATTTTGTTTCATCCTTCTACATTACATCCGATCAGAAGGGATGACCTCCGAGTTTGACGTATTTATGGCATTTGATAGAATATACCGAAGTTGCTTGGGTGAAATTGGGCAACATTTTACTTTAGACGAATGTTCTACCACATTCATGGTCTTGAAAGAAAGGTATCGAACATTTAAATATTTTGTAGATTATCCATTTGTTGTTTTCGATGTATACGCAAATACCATCTATGTTGAGGAGGACGATCGTGAGGAAGCAATTGAGGTCTGTAAATTGTACAACAATTCTTTTGTCTTATTTGTGTTCTTGTTTTATTCTATAAGTATGTAATACATAATTGTAAAATTACATTCATAACTTTGCCATTCTTATACGTCATTTTCTCTCAGCTTTGGGCATTAGCAGGTCATTACTGTAACAACAATCCTGAGCCTCTATGGGAAATCCTGAAGATGATTTTCAAACCCCTAGGGCTTGACCCATATCCTGGTGAAATCTTAGCGAGACATCAACGTAACTCTCGCAAACTAGATCAAGTTGTTCGCGACTACTGGGCCGAAGAACGACGTATGGCAGCGCGAAGAAGAAGGAGAGGAAATTGATGTCATTTCTTAGTTGTGTTTGTACTTTTGAAATTATCCATTTGCTGTTGCATTTTTATATATTTTGCAAAATAGTTGTGGAACAATTTGTAATCTCCAATGTGGTTGTTTATTGAAACTAGGTGTTTTTATATAGGATTAATTGCTAAATAAACCTTAACCTTTTTGTGTTTGGCAATTTTATCTCAATCTTGGGGTAATTGCAATATAATCTCGACCTCAACTTACTTGTTGCAAATTTTGGTGCAGAGTGATTGATTTTAGGGATTTGTAGATCGATTTTGTGCCAAAGTCGTCCATGGACACGGGTTTTTATGCCATTTACGTAGCGATTTGACAATTTCCACGTATTTAATGTATATCCACGCACAAAGCCGAAAATTCCACGTCAATGTAAGCTACCGGTGATGAGTCTTCTCCTAAATCTGGAGTGAACCGGTAATAATGAGCTCCGATCTATTCGAACTGCCTTCAAATCGACCAGTTTTTGGAAGGTCCAAACGGTTGTAGGTTTGACTTGCAATAAGTAAATTGAGGTCGAGATTATATTGCAATTACCTAAAGATTGGGATATAATTGCCAAACGCAAAAAGATTAAGGTTTATTTAGCAATTAACCCTTTTATATATTATTCCTAAAAAATAGTAAAAATGAAGAATGATACTACATAAAAGTAATCATATTTCTTTCTACCAATATAATTGATATGCAACTTGGTGAAATTATTTCTTAACATAAAGCTAATAAACTATAGTACCGAGACTTTAATAAAACATAATAATAAATGTCAACACTTTATGAAAAAACTCTATTTCATTTATAAGGGCATCCACATCCCTATAATTTATTCAATAAAAAATTAACACTCTCTTTCATTTAAATCATCTCCACATCATCTTTCCACTAAATCTCTCTCCATTTAAACACACACTCACGTTCATATCTATTCATTTAGTTACATACATGAGACCTTTTATCCACTCATTCAATATAAATTTTAATATTCAATTTTTAATAAAAATAAAAATTTAATATATTAAAATTATAATAATAAATTTTAAATGCTTGAAAATAGAATAACATTACAAGACCAAAATAACTTAAGTTAAGATTACATAAGAAAAAATTATAGATTTAAAAAAATAATAGTTATTGTTGGTTGCAAAATGAGTCCAAATAATGGTGAATAAAAAATGACAAAATGTAAATTATTTATTATACATATTAAAAAGTGTGATATAAATAAAATTCATTTAAATATATAAAAAGGAAAAAATAATTTAAATACATTAAATAAAATAATTGGGAACTGTGATTAAAATTAAATGAAAACAAAAAATATAAATAAAAAAGCACCAAAGTGCATTAAATTAAATAAAAGAAAAACAAAAATAAAAGAAAAAAAAAACAAAAAAGGCACGTTCAATAGAATGAACGAACAAAGGGGCCCACCCCTTAATGGATGTCCCGCAATGGAATGAACGATATTCTGCCGTTTAAACGGGGCAAATTAATGCCCCGATGCAGATGCTCTAAGTTGTAATAATAAATAAATGTCAACTTATATTTATACGTGATAAATTTTACGACCCAAAACAATGTATGTTATATGAATACGGATTAGGGAATTATATAGATATAAAATATTGATTGGATAACCGATGTTTTCGTATACTTATAGTCCACATTACTATTAATTAGGCATATAATATGCATACAAATGTGAAATGAAAGTTTAACACGCGGTAATGATTTATGCAATATGTCTTCAAAGTTTGGAAAACGACATTAATAAATAATAACTACTACAACATAATTCAATAATATATTAACTAACGATGTCGGCCACCTTCATTGGCCCACAAGGCCGCAGCAATGGAGTTGCGCAAACCACACTGTTCACGTATAGCAACTTCAGAGGTATCTAAAGTTGTCATTAAAGGCCTAGTTAGATCGTCTTCATCGGGTTCTGGTATGTAATCCAGGTCTTGTATGGCCGGAGGTACATTTTCGAACTTTTGGTGCTGAAGGATGAAATTATGCAGACCACAACATGTGATAACAATGTCTGCCTGGCAATCAGGCGTGTACTTTGGAATTAGGTCTTTTATAATGGGGAACTTACCTTTTGGTATACCAAATCTATGTTCTACCACATTCCGGACAGTGGCATGTCGTCTATTAAATAGCTCTCGTGCATTTTTAGGGGTTTGGTTTGACCGGGTCCACTCTGGCAGATGGTACATATCGCCACGATAGGGTGCCATGAATCCCGGCACGTTGGCATAGCCCGAGTCAACCACGTAATATTTTCATGTCATACAAATTAGTTATGGTATAGTAAGTTCATATATTAATATAACGTTAATTTTAAAAAAAAAAAAACATACAAAATGTGTGCAAGTGGAAACATAATGTAACAACATACCTTCTGGCGGAGGTCCTTCAATGTTTCCGCAAAAATACGCGCATCATTCGCGTTCCCTTCCCACCCCACCAAAAGAAATGTGAATTTGCAAGTCAAAGTCACACGCCACCATCACATTCTGGGCCAGTAACCTTTTCAACATTTGTATTTCACGTGGTTTTCTTCAGGTACATATGCGGGTATGATGGTTCCATCAATGGCACCGATGCAATCCTGCGTTATGAAAAAAAATACATGTTTTATCGTATTAAATTTGACAGACATAGCATTTTTGGAAAAAGATATTTACACAATTTTAGGTCAATAATATTTAGTACTGATATGGGATATTATACCTTAATAAATCAGCCCCTTAAACCGGTCGAGAGAGCGAGGATACAAAGCAACCTCAAGGGCGGAGAGAGTCTAGTCAAAAAAAGGAAGAGATCGAGTAGAGACTAGCCCAGGTGATCGATACATGGGCTGAAAGATGCCCGATGGTCGAGCACCCCGTACTGGGGGTAGGACTTTGGAATATTGACTTAGATAAGGTCAAATATGGGGTCTCCAATAAAATTGTCAAAGTGACGTCAGGGAAATCAAGGGGGAATATTTTACCCATGTGCAGAGGACACGTGTCGAAGAGATATTGGTGCAGAAGGTAGTGGCGACAGCTACCTCTGACCCACGCACATTGTGTGTGTACGGACGGGCAGTTGGGGCAGACAGCTCACCAGATCCGGGCAGCGCTCGGGTCAGGTATCTCACCCTTATAAATAGGGGGTGAGCCTTTCTTGCTCAACATGATCAATACATTTTTACTCTTGAGAATTGATTGAACAAACACTAACTTAAGCTTTGGAGGCTCTTTACCAGAAAACTCCTCCGGTGTGAGAGTTCTTTGTAGGTACACGACGTTCAACCGACGAGAAGGAAGGCGATTACTCGAATTCTAGCCGGTCGAAGAGTTTTCTGTTACCATTTTTTGTGGGGACTTCGTTCGAAAAGTTGTGTGCTGAGGTTATCGAGCTTGGTAGCTATGGAAGACGGAATTCCCAGAATCAATTTACAGTCGTTGTTCGATGAAGCTTGGACGACGACAAGGCCGCTAGGGCATGGCCCTCCTCCGGGTTTTTCCGGCCCTTCGCAAACGTCGATCACTCCCATGCCTGCTCCTCAAGGTGTGAAAGTGCCACTGGTAGCTCCCGGAGGAGAGGCGGGCTCTAGCCGTGCCTAGGAAGATCGTGCAGCACTTGCGGCGGTGATGCCTGTTTGTCCCATTTTTGTTGTGTTTTCCTTTATTGTTTTGTCTTTCTTTTTCCCCCGTTTTAGGTCTTTTCGTAAGTTTTTATTCGTTTTTATAGTTCATTGTGTGTTTGGTCTATTTTGGTTTTTCTCGTGTTTTCTAGGTATTTTTTCAGTTTTTCTTTGTTTATGGTGTGTAGGTCGAAAGCCTCAGGAGGACCGAATTTCTGGCAAAAAATTACCGTCCAAGCATAATTAAGTAGACGGGTTCATTGGGAACAAGCAGGAAAAATTGGATCTCAATTCTGAGTTCGGACAAGTCCAAACGAGCCAAGACATGAAAAGCCGTGCGACATAAACCACGAGACCCCAGGAGTCGCGTCATGCCAGCCCCCACGCCGCGTCAGTCAGGTCCTCACGAGCTCACCACGTCGCGCCGGTGCCACGAGATGGATAGAGGCCCCAAGCATCCCCGGTACTGCGATGTTGCAGCTGCCGCACCTCGCCACAGCACCCTGTCGCGCCGTGCCTACCTGCCGCCCCGTGAAGATCACCTCTTCCGCGCTGCGCGCCTCTGCCATGCCGCGAGAGTGATGACTGCCACGCCGCTGTGCATCCCACGCTGCGGTGAAGTCTCCTGCCACGCCGCGTCTGCTGCCCTGCGCCACAGTGAAGTCCTATGTCGCGTCGTGATGCCATCACATGCCTGCGGGCCACCTGCGTCTATAAATATTAGATCTTGAACTCATCGAAAAAAAACCCTCGACCGGGTGAAAACTGTAGGTCCTAGAAAACACCATGATATCTCATTTCTCACTTCTTCTTTGTTCTTCTTCCTAATACACTTTTCTTTTCCATTTTTCATATGGATTTTGTTCATGCTCTTGGATTAAGCTTGTAACTTGGATTCGAGAATGATTTCTACATATTAATCGTAAGTTGTTTTATTTTCATTTAATTTATGAAATTGATTGTTTGGGTTTATATGATTAATTGTTTCGAACTTATTTTACGTAGCTAAATCCGATTGCTAGGGATAGGGGATGATTATTCTGGTTTAATTCGTATCTTTTGGGCTTGAATTATTCGTTCTTGTGTGGGTTGATTTGATTAGGAATTGATGAAATTTTGTTTGATTGATTGATATAATCGAAGAGTGACACTTCGATCTTGTAATTGGAAACGATTAAATATTTATTAGTCGAGTTAGGATTTTGCTGATTCTAAATGATTAGTTGATTGAAGACCTTCTAATTGAATTAGCGGTTTTCAGAATCGAAAGGGGAGAAGTCGTAGACCTAGGCTCACATGAGGTAGATGATTTTATAATTGAATAGTCTATAGGGTTTTGATTGAAATACGTGCGTTTCGATGACTTGTCCCTTGTTACGAAAAGTTATTGGGATTGGGATAGTTGGCCTGTGTTGTATGCTCGAGCTTGTACTTCTATGTTCAATCCCTTGTTACGAAGAGTTATTGGGAGTAAACCGCTATATGTCTAAGCGAGAGTGTCAATCTCGAACCGAACAATGAATTGCCCAGTTTGCTAGAACTTGAATTAATTTTCCTCGAATCCCTAGCTTCTCCATCCTTTGTTCGTTTGCATTTTAGATAGATTATTATTTTTATATTTTCTTAGCTGATAATTATCATATCTCCAGTCGTGATTAGAATGTTTGGGTTTTATTTTCTTTTTATGTGTTGTCAATGTCAAAGCTAAATTCCAAACCGCCTTCCTCGTGAGATCAACCCGGGGAACGAATCTTTCGATTCGGTACTCTGTAAAAAAATAACAATTTGTGCTACAACAATGCCACCACCGCCGCAAACAGATCCGGTTGGAGCGCAGCCGGTAAGACTCGTGGTGTAGGGAGGAGAGCCACCGTAAATGGAGGAGCAGCATCCTGGTCAGCAAGTGGTGATGACCAGGCAAGAGATGCAGCAGATGGTGGCAGATGTGGCGGCGCAAGCTGTGCAGCAGGTCACAAACAGCCTCTCTTGAGCAGCTACCGCCCCAACCACGGTGGAGGGTACCCACCAGAATGCGGATGAGGACTTATCTAGTTATGGAGGAGATGGGGCCCCGCAGGACCGTGAGATGGAAAGGATTGATAAGCAGCTGCGTCAATTGCAGGCCAAGGTGGATGGTCGAATGGAGAGGCGCGCTCGAGGACACCCGTTCTCGAGGGACATACTGGTTGCTCCGTTGCTAGCTAATTTCAGGGATACAAGTTTGGTGTTCGACGGGACCTCTGACCCGCCGAGGCATGTGAGGACATTTGAAAATATGGTTGTGTTGCATAGATATACTAACCTCGTTAGTTGCAGGGCACTCTTATCGACCTTGAGGGGATGCGCACTCGATTGGTTCCAACAGCTCCCCCCAGGGTCGATCGCAGATTTTGAGGATTTTGCTGAGAAGCTGACAAATCAATAATCGAACATGGTGGCTCAGGAGAAGACTTACTTGACCCTACTGGCGATAAGGAAGGGCGAGAAGGAGTCGTTGCGCAAATATGTAGCCCAATACAATCAGGCTTGTTTGGATATCCCGACGGTTGTGGATGAGGTCAAAGCTGGAGGACTGATCAGGAGCTTACGAGCGGGGCCCTGTCGGACTTCTTTGGCCAAAACCCCGGCTCGTACTTATGACGACGTGTTGAAGAGGTGCAGAAAGTACATTAATCTCGAGGAAACGGAAGCGGAGTTTGCTAAGCTGGGGGAGTTGGCTCGACCAGAGCCGAAGAAAGAGACGGTGAACTCGCCCAAGATGAGTTCGCCTAGGAGAGGATCATTCAGGAGGGAAGGGCGAGGTCGGCAGGATCGAGGGCGTGAGGATAGGTGGAAGGATCAACCCATTGCTGGAGGGAAGAGGTTCCATTGTTATACCCCGTTGAATGCACATGTGGCTCAAGTATTGGTAGCCATGGAGAAGGACATTGCAGGGAGAGATGTGACATGGCCCAGATCGAGGTTCGAAGGGCCAAACCACCAAAGTCGAGGAGATATTGTCAGTTTCACAAAGATTATAGACACACAACGGAGGATTGCCGAAACCTTAAGGGCGAGATCGAGCGTCTTATTCGAGCATGGCACCTTAAGGAATTTATGTACCAGGACCGGGTGAAGGGCAAGGAGAAAAGGAGGTGTCGGGAGGACTCGAGAGAAAGAAGTGATAGAGACGATGATGAGGAAGATGATGCTCGAGAGGGGAGATCCGGTCGAAGGGATGGCGGAGGAAAGAGGAGTCGTGGAAGCAGAGATCAAGGGGGTCAGAAGGATGCAGGCCTTGTGAAGAGGGGGACGATATACATGATTTCGGGTGGACTGACGGACGGGGACTCGAACAATGCCAGGAGGGGGCATGCCCAAGTGATGAAGTGAAAGAGAGAGGGAGTGGATATCACTGCTCGAGTGATGGAGATTAGTTTTCGAGCAGAAGATGCGGAAGGAGTAGTGTTGCCCCATAATAATGCCCTAGTGATTACAACGGAAGTAGCGGGCTTTGATATGGAAAGGATTATTATCGACACGGGGAGTTCGATCGATTTCATGTTTTATGATTGCATTGTGCAGATTAATCAGGAGTTGAACGTGAAGCTGAAGCCAGTGGCCACGGCTTTATATGGTTTCAATGGAGGTGAAGTCATGCCAATGGGAGAGGTGAGTCTATCTGTTGCTTTGGGGAAAGGGGCGACGAGAAAGGTTAGAATGGTGAGATTTGTTGTGGTTGGAGCAGAATCCTCATACAACATTATCATGGGGAGGACCTGCTTAAACGCGTTCCAGGCAGTCGTGTCAACGTACCACATGACGATCAAGTATCCGGTGGGTGAAAAGTTGGCGAGGTCGCAGGGGATCAACTCACGTTGATGAGCTGCTACCAGACCACGGTGAGTAAAAACAAACAATTGCCTAATAAGTAGGCGAGAGTGGGGGATGAAATGTCGAGATGACCTGAGGGTTCAAGGTCGAAGGAAGAAAAGGTGATGCCAGATAAGGGCAAGGAGAAAGCACAAATGCAACCAGGATGGGAGATCGAGGAGATTCAAATGGTGGAAGGTAGAGAGGAGAGGAAGTTCAGGATTGGGAAGGAGTTCGAAGAGCCCATGAGCTGGAGATTGATTGGGCTAATACGAGAGTTTGCAGATATCTTTGCCTATACTGTGGAGGAGTTAACAGGCATTAGTGCGGGAGTGATCAAACATCGGCCGGACATCGACCTCACTGCGAGGCCGGTAAAGCAAAGGCTGGTCGACAAGATCTTCAAAGATCAGCTGGGGCAAAACATGGAGATTTACGTGGACGATATGCTGGTGAAGAGCAAGAAGGAAATCACCACGTGAGAGACCTGAAGGAGACTTTTCTGATGTTAAGGAGATATGGTATGAAGCTGAAGCCCACTAAGTGTTCTTTCGGAGTCAAATCTGGGAAATTTCTGGGGTACATGGTGACAAGGAGAGGGGTCGAGTTGAACTCAAAGAAAGTGCTGGCGGTGGTCGAGATGAAGCCCCCTACGAAGGTGAAAGAGGTGCAGATCTTGACAGGTCGGATAGTAGGTTTGAGTCTCTTTATCTCAAAGGTGGCGGAGAAGAGTGGGTCGTTATTCAAAAAATTAAGGAAGAGTTCGAAATTCCAATGGACGGAGGAGGCCCAAAGGTCGTTTGATGAGTTACAGAAAGTATTGGCCAACTTGCCCTTGCTAGCCAAGCCGGTGCTCGGAGAAGATCTGGTGTTGTACATATCCATTGGAGAAACGGCAGTGAGCTCAGTATTGTTGCGAGAAGAAGCAACTCAATTCCCAATTTATTATGTGAGCAGGTGATGCAGGGTGCTAAGCGGAGATACTCGGAGATCAAGAAGTGTGCCTTGGCGGTGGTCGTGACTGTGAGGAAGTTGCGGCCATATTTTTTGAGTCATAAGGTGAAAGTCCAGACGAATATGCCCCTGGGAGAAACGTTGGGTCGATCATCTGTATCGGGTCGACTAGTCAAATGGGCGGTCGAGCTATATGAGTATACGATAGCATACGAGCTGAGGAGGGCGATCAAAGCCCAAGCGCTGGCCGATTTATTCAGGAAGGCACAAAGGGAGAGGAGAAGTGTGAAGGAGTATGGCAGATGTTTGCGGATGGGATAGTGTCGAAGATCGGAGGTGGCCTAGGGATCGTGCTGACTGCGCCTAAGGGGGATAGCCTGAAGTTTGCGGTTAAGGTGGTGTATCGAATATCGAGTAATGAGGCGGAGTACGAAGCAGTCATTAAAGGAGCCCAGTTGGCCTTGGCAGGAGGAGCTCAAAAGGTGCAAGTGCATTCAGATTCACAGTTGGTGGTCGGCCAGTTTCAAGAAGGATTCGAGATTAAGGAGGATAGAATGCTGAAGTATGAGGAGGAGATGAAAAGGTTGTAGGGAGAGTTCGATTCTTTCGAGTTACTCGAGGGAAAATGGTCAAGCTGACTTATTGTTGAAAATCGCGCAAAGCCTGGTCGACTGCAAGAGCAGGTGTGTGGCCCTTTTGCGTATGGAAAGGAGTGTTGTCGAGAAGGAGGTGGTCGAGATAGAGGAGGTCGAGGATTGGAGGGTCCCGATAATGAGAGAGCTTAATGAGGAAGGGACCAAGGCGATAAGGAGGTTTTTTTAGCATGAAGGGATTCTATAAAAGAGGCCGCATGCAGGGCCACACTTGCGGTGTGTGTGACTGAGGAAGAAGGACGTTACGTGCTGAAGGAGACTCATGAAGGGTGTTGCAGTGATCGCAGCAAGGAAGGCTCTTTGGTGGCTAAGGTCTTGAGGGCAGGATATTTCTGGCCGACCATGAAGGAGAATGCGAAGATGATAGTGAGGAGATGTTTACAATGCCAGAAGAAGGGCCCACCTATCCATTAGCCAGCCGAAGTGATGACAACTATGAGTGCTACCATCCCATTTGCAGAATAGGGTTTCGACCTGGTGGGGCCTATGCCTCAGGGAACGAGGCAAAGGAAATTCTTGATTGTGGCGGTGGATTACTTTACGAAATGGGTGGAGGCCGAACCTTTGGCCAAGATCACGGAGAAGAAGGTCATACAATTTTTATATAACAATATTTGTTGCAGGTTCGGAGTCCCAAAGGTGTTGGTGTCGGACAATGGAACGCAATTCAATGGCAAACTGATTCGAGCATGGTGGGAGGACATGACGGTCGAGCATCTTTTCGCATCAGTGGCTCATCCGCAAGCCAATGGACAAGTAGAGGTGACCAACAAGATTATATTGAATGGTCTGAAAATAAGGCTGGAGAAGGCGTCAGGGGCATGGGTGGATAAACTCACCTCAGTACTTTGGGCATACAGAACAACGCCCAGGTCGACCACAGGAGAAACACCATTTAGGATGGTTTATGGAATGGAGGCCCTATTGCCAGTTGAGGTCGAGGTCCCATCACATAGATCGAGTATATATGATCGATAGCAAAATGAGAACTTGATGATAGCGGCCCTGGACACAATCGACGAGCTTCGAGAACAGGCTTCGATCAGGGTTGAAGTAGGGCTGAGCATGGGACTCGGATTCCGAACCGTTCCAAAAACCGAACCGAAATAACTCTGAACCTAAAAATAACCGTTGACCGTTTGACTTTCTCCGAACCGAACCGAACCGAAAAAATAATTGGTACAGTCCTGGAGATTTCACAAATATCCGTACCGAGAACCGAACTGAACCGTCCCGTACTGTACGAACCGAAGAACCAAAATTAAGAACCGATTTATAACATTAGATGTGTTATTAATATATTTTATGGCAACTTTGATTCTATATAATATAGTAATAAATATTAACATTCACTTAAATTTCATGCTTAGTAATATTTGATATATAATTGAATTTTTTCTATTATAAAATAATTATTTAAAATAATATGAAAGTTTAAAGAATTTTTTTTAAGAAAATAATATTATATTTTATTTGAATATAAATTTTCAATATTAGTTGCACAAAATTAATTATAACTAAAACTTAGAGTTCGTTATAAAGTTGATTTCAAAATAAAATCTTTAATTTGAGGAAGTACTGATGAATGTTGGTTTTATTAAAGCATATAAAAATTAAATAACTAAAATTTAGAGTTACTTCTAGAATTGATTTCAAAATAAAATCTTCAATATGATGAATTATTGATGAATGTTGTTGTTTTAAAGCATATAAAAATTAAAATATAACTAGATAGTCATTCAAAAGTAATTTAGAAAAATAAAAATCTTTGAAGATCCGAACCAAACCATACCGAGCCGAACCGTCCCAATAGTACCGAATACCGAACCGAACCGAACCAAAAAATAAAAATCTCCGAACCGAACCGATTTTTTCGTACGGTTTCGGAGATCGAATTTTGGGATCTCTGAAGTTTGGTACGGTTCTGGAGATTTATCAATCTCCGAACCGTACCGACCCACGCTCACTCCTAGGTTGAAACATACAAACAAAGGATGCGCGCAGCACACGATAGAAAAGTGAAGGTGTGGAGATTCCAGGTGGGTGACTTGGTCTGGAAGAGGGTCGATATGCTAAAACATGTGGGGAAGCCGGAGCCGAACTGGGAAGGGTCATATCTTATCGAGAAGGTCCATGCTGAAGGGGCATACTCCTTAAAAGACGTTGAAGGAAGATCACTGGCCAGGTCATGGAACGTGGCTAATTTGAAGAAATATTAAGCTTAAAATTTTTCTTTTACTCGTGAAAAACATTGCTGGGATGGATGTAATCAACCCCTTTTATTCGTCATTAATGAAACTGCACGTTTGAACTCAACAACTTATTGTCTATTGCATTACTTTATTGTTGGAATATTTGGAGTAACCCTGATGACAGGTTACTTGGAAAAAAATCCATCATGATTAAGGCCGAGAGGCTGGATGGTCACATGTAACGACCACTCCTTTGAGGGTGGCATGTGTTCGAAGACAAATACATCATGATTAAGGCCGAGTGGCTTGATGGTCGTATGTAACGACCACTCCTTTGAGGGTGGGCATGTGTTCGAAGACAAATCCATCATGATTAAGGCCGAGAGGCTGGATGGTCGCATGTAACGACCACTGCTTTGAGGGTGGGCATGTGTTCGAAGACATAAATCCATTATGATTAAGGCCGAGAGGCTGGATGGTCGCATACAATGACCACTCCTTTCAGGGTAGGTGTTGTAGCACAAATTATTATTTTTACTAAGTACTGAATCGAAAGATTCGTTCCCCGGATCGATCTCACGAGGAAGGCGGTTCGGAATTCATCTTTTGGTATTGATAGCACATAAAAAGAAAATAAAATCCTAAACATTCTAATCATATAGCGATTGGATGAATTATCAGCTAAGAAATAAAGGACAAAGCAAAAATATAAATCTACATAAAAATAAGAACGAAACAAAGATGAGAAGCTAGGGAATCGGGGATAATCAATTCAAGTTCTATTTGCAAAACTTGGACATTGATCATTCTATTCCAGATTGACACTCTCGCTTAAACATCTAGCAGTTCTCTCCCAATAACTCTTACAAGGGATTGAACATAGACGAGCAAGCTCGACCATACAATACACGACAATTATCCTAATCCCAATAACTTTTCGTAACAAGGGACGGGTCACCGACGAGCACGTATTTCAACTATTCAGTTACAAAATTATCCACCTCATGCGAGCCTAGGTCTACGAATTCTCCACTTTTGGTTCTAAAAGCCATTAATTCAATTAGAAGAGTATTAATCAACTAATTATGTAGAGTCAAAAAATCCTAACTCGACTAACCAACATTCAATCGTTTTCAATTGCAAGATCGAAGTGTCACTCTTCGATTATATCAATCAATCAAGCAAAAATTCATCAAATTCCAAATCAATTCAACTCACATAAGCATGATCAAATGAAAGCCCGACAAGTGCACGTTAAACAAGAACAATTATCCTCTATCCCTAGCACAATTAATACAACACAAATATTCAGTCTCCTTAAATCAACCATTTTCATGAACTAATTAAAAAAGTAAAACTTACATTTAGTCCCAAAATCCAAGTGTTGAATGGAATTACAAGCTTAATCCCTAAGTGCTATGAAGAAGAAGAAGAAAAATGGAAGAGAAATGTGAGAAGAAGAGGAAAAATGAAGAAGAAAAGAGAAGGAAGGAGAAGGAGAGTTCTGTTGTGTTTTCTCGGGACCTAGGGTTTTCATTCGGTCGAGAAATATCTCCAAAGTCTGGGATTTCCAATTTATATGACTCGACAAACCGAGCTAAAACGAGCGAAAACGAAAGATGAAAAAAATATAAGTCTGCGCCCGCGACCAGGCCTTAGCGGCGCTATGGGTCGCGGGGCCTGGGCATCTGTCGGTCGTTAAGGGCTCGCGTTGCTGGTAGCGTCGCTAGCTCGAGCGCGCCTAGCGGCGCTAAGGCCCGGCTGTTTCGCATGATTTCACAGTTTGGGCTCGTTCGGTATCGGAATTCGATTCTGCTTTTTCCTGTGTGTTCCCAACGAACTCCTCTATTTAATTACACTTGCCCAAATAACTTTTGCTTGAAATATAGTCCTCCCAAGTCTTCCGACCTACACACCATAAACAAAGAAAAATCGAAAAAACACACGAAAAACACATAGACACCTACAAAAGAGCAAAACATGCAATAAATTACAAAACAAACCAAAAACCATCTAAAAGACATAATACGGGGGAAAAAAGAAAGGAAAAATAACAAGGAAAAACGCAACAAAAATGGGACAAACAGTGGGCATGTGTTCGAAGACAAGTCCATCATGATTAAGGCCGAGAGGCTGGATGGTCTCATGTAACGACCACTCCTTTAGGGGTGGGCATGTGTTCAAAGACAAATCCATCATGATTAAGGCCAAGAGGCTGGATGGTCTCATGTAACGACCACTCCCTTGAGGGTGGGCATGTGTTCGAAGACAAAAATTCGTCATGATTAAGGCCGAGAGGCTGGATGGTCGCATGAAACGACTGCTCCTTTGAGGGTGGGCATGTGTTCGAAGACAAATCCATCATGATTAAGGCCGAGAGGCTGGATGGTCGCATGTAACGACCACTTTGAGGTTGGGCATGTGTTCGAAGAAAAATCTATCATGATTAAGACCGCGAGGCTGGATGGTCGCATGTAACGACCACTACTTTGAGGGTATGCATGTATTCGAAGACAAATCCATCATGATTAAGGCCGAGAGGCTGGATGGTCGCATGTAACGACCACTCGTTTGAGGGTGGGCATGTGTTCGAAGACAAATCTATCATGATTAAGGCTGAGAGGCTGGACGGTCGCATGTAACGACCACTCCTTTGAAGTTGGGCATGTGTTCGAAGACAAATCCATCATGATTAAAGTCGAGAGGCAGGATGGTCGCATGTAACGACCACTCTTTTGAGAGTGGGCATGTATTCGGAGACAAGCCCATTATGATTAAGAGCGAGAGGCTGGATGGTCGCATGTAACGACCACTCGTTTGAGGGTGGGCATGTGTTCGAAGACAAATCCGTCATGATTAAGGTCGATAGGCTGGATGGTCGCATGTAACAACCACTCCTTTGGGGTGGGCATGTGTTTGAAGACAAATCCATCATGATTAAGGCCAAAAGGTTGGATGGTCGCATGTAACGACCACTCCTTTGAGGGTGGGAATGTGTTCCAAGACAAATCTATCATGATTAAGGCTGAGAGGCTGGGCTGTCGCATGTAACAACCGCTCCTTTGAAGGTGGGCATGTGTTTGAAGTTGAAGAATTGATCAACTAATGTGGAAAATGAATGAAGCGAATTTGGAATAAACACAACATAAGCAAGGTGCATTAATCTAACACAGACACAAGATGAAAAGAAGACACGATCGAGCAACAGAACGGCGGTCATTAACAATAAAGTTCTTACAAATGCGAAAGACATAATTTCAAAAGAAAAATACAATGTACTCAAGGGGCAGGGATATTGGGATTCGGAGAAGTTTGCTCGATGTCAGCGTTAGCATTAGGATCAGGTTGCTGCTCGGCTCGATGATTGGAGCTGGAAGAGAACTCGGCCATGTCCGATAATGGACGAGCTCGGATCGAACTAAGCATAGCTTGCTGCAAGGAGATAGGAGTAGTGACGCTGTCGGGCAGCTTGAAAGTTTTCTTCAGAATGTCGGCCCGAGACAAAGTACCATTGAGGATGCCTAACCACCATTCATGAGTAATGGGTAAGTCAGGATCACCATGGAAACTCTGAGAAACTTTAGGCATAGCATCCCAGATAGCTTATATGTGAAGCCCCTCAAAATCATCCTCGACCGTTTGTTTAGCTGCCTCGGTCATGGCAAACTGGAAGTAGTCAGTACCGAGGTCTTGTACCTCTTTCAAATACTGTGGTGACTGCATGAAGTCAGCCACCACTTCTTCGCGATATTCCTGTAGGAAGTGCTACCCGACGGTACTATGCCACAGCATCTGAAGTGCCCGAAGAGCAGCGAGTTGGTCAGATGCTGCCTCTCCTACTCGTGCAGCTTTCTCAGCCTCAAGCAGACCCTCGACAACCTTCTTTTCATTGTCCTTCTTGGCAAGGGCTTCCTCGAGGGCCTTGAGCATTTCCTTAACATTTTCATTCTTCTTCTTTAGCGCCGAGCATTCTCGCTTGCTCGCCGCCAAAGACTCCTGTACCTCGTTACGTCAGACGAGAAGGTCCCTATTCTTCTCGTACAAGAGAGCAACACCTTTCTCGACCAGCGGGATCGAATTACCTGCACTGGCCAAGGTTTGCTCGGCCAAGGGAATCAGCTCGATCGCGCCCAACACAAGTAAAAGGGCAATGACTCAACACATGGAAGAAAAGAAGAAGTAGAATACATGGCTAAGAAAGACTGAGTACGCGATAGATACTAATGACATACTTGCGCCAGCCATCGAGTGAGACGTTGGCCCCGTCTCCTCAAGTTAGAACTATTGGCCTCGAAGTCACTAGCAGGGACCACCGTCTTTATGTGGGACAGAAACTCGTTCTCCTACTTAAATATGACCAAGGATTGAGGAGTGGAAGGAGCAGACATGTCGGCCACCTTGACAAGTCGGCAACGCTTGCCCTTAACCTTCTCGCCCTCCTCGTCACGAGAGCGTTTATCTTGATTCCCCTCGAGCACTTGTTGCTGGAGAAATCTCGACAATGGGAGTGGTCAAGTGCTCGAGAGGTGATGGTTGAAGGGTAGTGCGCGGAGATGATTGTTGAAGTTGCTCGAATTCTGGTCGAGGCAAGGTAGGAGCGCCTTGCTCCGTTAGTATGGGCTCTGAGGTGGTAAGCGACTCGGTTGAAACTCCGGGGGAGGAATCGGCGTGGGCTCATTGACCACGGTTGCCTCGGTAGGAGCAGCATGAGTTTTGACCTCGTGTGAAGGGGTCGAAGAGTTGGGTTGTGAAGTGGCCGAATAAGAGGGCTGAGAAATCGAGCCTTGTCGCTTAAGGGGAGCCTTCCACTTGAGCGCAGGAATTGGAGGCATCTCTGCAAAAAATCACAAAAATACATCAAGAAAACATTAAACAAGTGTACACTCAGGTTGCTGCGGTCAAATATTACCTGGGTCACCTTCAACCCGAATTGAGTTGAGGACCTCTAGGGTGGGAGGAGATAGGACCTTGTGGGAGAGGAGCCCACAGAAGTGAAGTAGGTTCTCATCCTTGAGAAGAGTGTTGGAAGTGAAAGGTTTAGAATTCCAGACCGCGATATGCTGGTCGTAATGAGGCTCGGAAGAAGGAGTTTCGAGTTCACAAGGAAGATAAGTGACCCAAAGAGTATTGGCCTAAGGAAAAGGAACGTCCGGCTCGACGTAAACAAACTTGTCTTTCCACTTAGGAATGCTGGAAGGAATATCAGCAATGAAATGGGCGCCATTGCGGCTTTTTAGATATAACCCATTGGCTTGTTTAGAAGGCACATAACAATAATGGAAAAAGCCCTTGTCGAACCGACCTAATCGAATATGAGAAAGTATGAGGAAGGTATTAATGGAACGGAAAGCATTAGGAGGGAGTTGATTAAAAGGAAGGCCGAACCAATCACATATCTCTAAGACCTCAGGGCAAAGAGGGAGACAGACACCCAACTTAAATTGAACTTCGAAGAAAGTGTAACAATGCTCGGGAGGATTATCATAAGAATCATCTGATCTAGGTCTAACCAGCCCATGGTTGAAGAAGTTGAGCAGGATTTGGTAGTTTTTGGTCGAATGGGAGCAGAGTTCGAAGAGGAATTAGTCTTATCAGGCTTACGGGAAGAGTGAGGATGGACTGAGGACTTAGACTTGTTCTTCTTCGAAGCAGAGTGAGTAGAAAGAGTATAGCAGAGAGATAGAGGAATATGGTCCTCTTGGCCATGGTAAGCCGCCTCAGCGGCATCCAAGGTGGCTTCGGTCGCATCAGAAAGCCCAAGGGCAGGTCGACAGTGACGGGTGAGTGGCATATGGTCAAGATTATCCTTCTTTGGCTCATCAACCGAACGAAAAGGTTGAATGGTGGGGGGATTAGCAGAATCACCAGGACGAATCATGTTGATCGGAGTGGCTTGGTAGATTTCATCCACCGAACTAGAAGGAGAGTGAGGTATCGGCCGGATAAGCGGGGATGATGGTGGTGAGCGCAAATTTTCACTAGAATGGCGGTCGTTCTCACTAGAAGCAGTGGAATCTGGAGGAAAAAAATATAAAATTAAAGCAATGGAAAAGCGCAAGGAGAGATATTGTAGGCCTCGTAAGGGAGAAAGACGAAGGAAGAAGGAGGAACTTGAGTAAGCTTTCAAAAAGAAGAGCTCGCGAGTTTATGAATCAGAAATCAGTAAAATCGAAGAATTAAAAACAAAATTGAAGTCACAAAAATAATATTACAAGGACTTACTCATAGTTGCAATGAAAGGATGTCGCTGGAGGATGCGAAGATTCCCGAAAAAACATAGCGTCGGGAGCAGAAAGCTTATTTTGCAGAAAATTAGGGCACGAGAGATTTGGAAATTTGCAGAGGTGAAAAAAGTCTGAAAATGGCCTAAGTGTGGATGCTTATAGGAAAAGGAAAAGGGTGAGAGAGACAATCGTTGGATTAAAGGTAAAATCCAACGGCTAGAGAAATACAGACGACACGAGCACGAGGGGGCGCGAACTGTGAAGGGGCGTGATAATGGGGAATTCTAACACACGCTGGACAGACCTGACACAAAAGACAGGTGGCAGAAAAGGGACCACGCAAGGGTAGACAAGTGGAAAGCGTGTTGAGGAAAGAAAAAAAAA
>CACSLK010006441.1:3379099-3391505 GCA_902706635.1 Striga hermonthica
CAGTTCAGTTATATATGCTTAGATCATGATATTGTTATTATTTTCAATGTTTACATTAGTATGAGTTTCTGCGGAGCACAAGTGTTTTAGTGCTCACGCCCCCACGCATTTATGTTTTTCAGGTCACAGGGTCGGAGACGAGGAGTGAGCTAGCGGGCAGTTCAGGATATTTTGTGTATATATATATGTTTTGCCACGCAGATGTTTCCGCTAAAACTACCAGTACTTATTTTCAGTTTTTGTTCCGACGTTAGTCGGATAAGACATTATAACCGTTTTTATTTATCAGTTTAAAATTTTAACGGTTTTCAGAAAAAAAAAAATCAAGTTTTTTTTCACGGTAGCATCCCGAATCAGTTTTCGCAAAAATTAATGTTTTATGTTTTATTCAGAAAATATTGCGAAAATCGCGTACTCTGATAGTATTAAAAGTCGGGATGTTACAAGGAGCGCCACCGCAAATGGAGGAGCAGCGTCCTGGTCAGCAAGTGGTGATGACCAGGCAAGAGATGCAGCAGATGGTGGCAGACGCAGCGGCGCAAGCTGTGTAGCAGGTCACAAATAGCCTCTCTCGAGCAGCTACCGCCCCAACCACGGTGGCGGGTACCCACCAGAACGAGGAGGAGGACTCATCTAGTTATGGAGGAGCTGGGGCCCCGTAGGACCATGAGATGGAAAGGATTGATGAGCAGCTGCGTCAATTGCAGGCCAAGGTGGATGGTCGAACGGAGAGGCGCACTCGAGAACACCCATTCTCGAGGGACACTAGTTGCTCCGTTGCCAGCTAATTTTAGGGATACGAGTTTGGTTTTCGACGGGACCTCTGACCCATCGAGGCATGTGAGGACATTTGAAAATATGGTTGTGTTGCATGGATATACTAACCCCGTTAGTTGTAGGGCATTCTTATCGACCTTGAGGGGAGGCGCATTCAATTGGTTCCAACAGCTCCCCCCAGGGTCGATCGCAGATTTCGAGGATTTTGCTAAGAAGCTGACAAATCAATAATCGAGCGTGATGGCCCAGGAGAAGACTTACTTGACCGTAATGGCGATAAGGAAGGGCAAGAAGGAGTCGCTGCGCAAATATGTAGACCAATACAATCAGGCTTGTTTGGAGATCCCAATAGCGGTGGATGATGTCAAAGCAGGAGGACTGATCAGGAGCTTACGAGCGAAGCCCTGTCGGACTTCCTTGGCCAAAACCCCGGCTCGTACTTATGACGAAGTGTTGAAGAGGTGCATAAAGTACATTAATCTCGAGGAAAGGGAGGCAGAGTTTGCTAAGCTGGAGGAGTTGGCTCGACCAGAGCCGAAGAAGGAGAAGGTGAACTCGCCCAAGAGAAGGTCGCCTAGGAGATGATCGCCCAGGAGGGAAGGGCGAGGTCGGCAGGATCGAGGGCGTGAGGATAGGTGCAAGGATCGACCCATTGCTGGAGGGAAGATGTTCCATTGTTATACCTCGTTGAATGCAAAGGTGGCTGAAGTATTGGTAGTCGTGGAGAAGGACATTGCAGGGAGAGATGTGACGTGGCCCAGGTCGAGGTTCAAAGGGCCAAACCACCAAAATCTAGGAGATATTGTCGGTTTCACAAAGATTATGGACACACAACGGAGGATTGCCGACACCTTAAGGACGAGATCGAGCATCTTATTCGAGCAGGGCACCTTAAGGAATTTGTGTACCAGGACCGGGTGAAGGGCAATGGGAAAAGGAGGTGTCGGGAGGACTCGAGGGAAAGAAGTGATAGAGACAATGATGAGGAAGATTATGCTCGAGAGGGGTGATCCGGTCGAAGGGATGGCGAAGGAAAGAGGAGGCACGGAAGCAGAGATCGAGGGGGTCAGGAGGAGGCAGGCCTTGTGAAGAGGGGGACGATATACATGATTTTGGGTGGACCGACGGACGAGGACTCGAACAATGCCAGGACGGGGCATGTCCGAGCGATGAAGTGGAAGAGAGAGGAAGTGAATATCACTGCTCGAGTGCCAGAGATTAGTTTTCGAGCGGAAGATGTGGAAGGAGTAGTGCTACCCCATAATAATGCCCTAGTGATTACGGCGGAAGTAGCGGGATTTAATGTGAAAAGGGTGTTTATCGACACGGGGAGTTCGGTCGATTTCATGTTTTATGATTGCTTTGTGCAGATTAATCAGGAGTTAAATGTAAAGCTAAATCCAGTGGCCACGGCTTTATATGGTTTCAATGGAGGTGAAATCATGCCGATGGGAGAGGTGAGTCTATCTGTTGCTTTGGGGAAAGGGGCGACGAGGAAGGTTAGAATGGTGAGATTTGTTGTGGTTGGAGCAGAATCGTCATACAACATTATCATGGGGAGGACTTGTTTTAAATGCGTTCTAGGTAGTCGTGTCAACGTACCACATGACGATCAAGTATCCGGTGAGCGAAAACGTTGTCGAGGTCGCAGGGGATCAGCTTACGTCGATGAGCTGCTACCAGACCACGGTGAGTAACAATAAACAATTGGCTAAGAAGCAAGCGAGAGTGGGGGATAAAATGGCGAGTCGACCTGAGGGTTTGAGGTCGAAGGAAGAAAAGGTGATGCCAGATAAGGGCAAGGAGAAAGCAGAAATGCAACCAGGAGGGGAGATCGAGGAGATTCAAATGGTGGAAGGTAGAGAGGAGAGGAAGTTCAGGATTGGGAAAGAGTTCGAGGAGCCCATGAGCTCGAGATTGATTGGGCTAATACGAGAGTTCGCAGATATCTTTGCCTATACTGCGGAGGAGTTGAGAGGCATTAGTGCAGAAGTGATCAAACATCGGCTGAACATCGAACTCATTGTGAGGCCGGTAAAGTAAAAGAGGAGGCATCATGACACGGAGATGGATAAAGTGATCGAGCATGAGGTGAAGAAATTGCTGAAGGCGGGTCATATTAAGGAGATCCAATTCTGGGAATGTCTAACACGGTGATGGTCTCGAAATCGGAGGGCAAGTGGAGGATGTGCATCGATTTCCGCAATTTGAACAAAGCGTGCCCGAAATATTTATACCCACTACCAAGGATCGACTAGCTGGTCGACTCTACTGCAAGGTGTGAGCTGCTTAGCCTGATGGATGTGTCGCAGGGGTACCATCAGATCCCCTTGACCCGGGAGGATAGGAAGAGGGTGAGTTTTGTGACAAGCAGAGGAACTTATTGTTATGTGGTGATACCATTCAGCCTGAAAAAGGCGGGGGCAACCTATCAAAGGCTGGTCGACAAGATTTTTAAAGATCAGCTGGGGCGAAACATGGAGGTTTTTGTGGACGATATGCTGGTGAAGAGCAACAACGAAATCACCCACGTGGGAGACTTGAAGGAGACTTTTCTGACGTTAAGGAGGTATGGTATGAAGCTGAAGCCCACTAAGTGTTCATTCGGAGTCAAGTCTGGGAAATTTCTGGGTACATGGCAAGGAGAGGGATCGAGGTGAACCTGGAGAAAGTGCAGGCAGTGGTCGAGATGAAGCCCCCTACGAAGGTGAAAGAGGTGCAGATCTTGACAGGTCGGATAGTAGGTTTGAGTCGCTTTATCTCAAAGGTGGCGGAGAAGAGTGGGTCGTTATATAAATGATTAAGAAAGAGTTCGAAATTCTAATGGACGGAGGAGGCCCAAAGGTCGTTTGATGAGTTACAGAAAGTATTGGCCAACTTGCCCTTGCTAGCCAAGCCGGTGCCCGGAGAAGATCTGGTGTTGTACATATCCATTGGAGAAACGGCAGTGAGCTCAGTATTGTTGCGAGAAGAAAGAACAACTCAATTCCCAATTTATTATGTGAGTAGGGTGATGCAGGGTGCTAAGCGGAGATACTCGGAGATCGAGAAGTGTGCCTTGGAAGTGGTCGTGACTGTGAGAAAGTTGCGGCCATATTTTTTGAGTCATAAGGTGAAAGTCCAGACTAATATGCCCCTGGGAGAAACGTTGGGTCGACCCTCTATATCGGTTCGACTAGTCAAATGGGCAGTCGAGCTAAGTGAGTATACGATAGCATACGAGCCGAGGAGGGCGATCAAAGCCCAGGCGTTAGCCGATTTTATTCAGGAAGGCACAAAGGGAGAGGATGAGTGTGAAGGAGTATGGCAGATGTTTGTGGATGGGTCAGTGTCGAAGATCGGAGGTGGCCTAGGGATCGTGTTGACTTCACCTAAGGGGGATATCCTGGAGTTTGCGGTTAAGGTGGCGTATCGAATATCAAGTAATGAGGCGGAGTACGAAGCAGTCATTAAAGGAGCCCAGTTGGCCTTGGCAGGAGGAGCTCGAAAGGTGCAAGCGCATTCAGATTCACAGTTGGTGGTCGGCCAGTTTCAAGAAGGATTCGAGATTAAGGAGGATAGAATGATGAAGTATGTGGAGGAGATGAAAAGACTGTAGGGAGAGTTCGATTCTTTCGAGTTGCTCTAGATACCTCGAGGAGAAAATGGTCGAGCTGACTTATTGTCAAAAATTACGCAGAGCCTGGTCGACTGCAAGAGCAGGTGTGTGGCCCTTTTGCACATGGAAAGGAGTGTTGCCGAGAAGGAGGTGGTCGAGATAGAAGAGGTCGAGGATTTGAGGGTCCCGATAATGAGAGAGCTTAAGGAGGGGGGGACCAAGGCGATAAGAAGGTTTTTTTTAGCATGGAGGGATTCTATATAAGAGGTCGCATGCAGGGCCACACTTGCGGTGTGTGTGACTGAGGAAGAAGGGTGTTACGTGCTGAGGGAGACTCATGAAGGGTGTTGCAGTGATCGCAGCAAGGCAGGCTCTTTGGTGGCTAAGATCTTGAGGGTAGGATATTTATGGCCGACCATGAAGGAGGATGCGAAGATGATAGTGAGGAGATGTTTACAATGCCAGAAGCACGACCCAGCTATCCATCAACCAGTCGAAGTGATAACAACTATGAGTGCTCTCATCCCATTTGCACAATAGGGTGTCGACCTGGTGGGTCCTATGCCTCAGGGAACGAGGCAAAGGAAATTCTTGATCGTGGCGGTGGATTACTTTACGAAATGGGTGGAGGCTGAGCCTTTGGCCAAGATCACGGAGGAGAAGGTCATACAATTTTTATATAACAACATTTGTTGCAGGTTTGGAGTCCCAAAGGTGTTGGTGTCGGACAATGGAACGCAATTCAATGGCAAACGGATTCGAGCATGGTGGGAGGACATGAAGATCGAGCAACATTTCGCATCAGTGGCTCATCCTCAAGCCAATGGACAAGTAGAGGTGACAACCAAGATTATATTGAAGGTCTGAAAATAAGGTTGGAGAAGGCGTCAGGGGCATGGGTGGATAAACCCACCTCAGTACTTTGGGCATACAGAACAACGCCCAGGTCGACCACATGAGAAACACCATTTAGCATGGTTTGTGGAATGGAGGCCCTATTGCCAGTTGAGGTCGAGGTCCCATCACATAGATCGAGTATATATGACCGAGAGCAAAATGAGAACTTTGATGATAGCAGCCCTGGACACAATCGACGAGCTTCGAGAACAGGCCTCGATCAGGGTTGAAGCATACAAACGAAGGATGCGCGCAGCACACAATAGAAAAGTGAAGGTGCGGAGACTCTAGGTGGGTGACTTGGTCTGGAAGAGGGTCGATGTGCTAAAACATGTGGGAAAGCTGGAGCCGAACTGGGAAGGGCCATATTTTATTGAGAAGGTCCATGCTGAAGGGGAATACTCCTTAAAAGACGTTGAAGGAAGATCACTGGCCAAGTCATGCAACGTGGCTAATTTGAAGAAATATTATGCTTAAAATTTTTCTTTTACTCGTGAAAACCTTTGTTCGGATGGATGTAATCAACCCCTTTTATTAGTCATTAATGAAATTGCACGTTTGAACTCAACAACTTATTATCTATCGCATTACTTTATTGTTGGAATATTTGGAGTAACCCTGATGACAGGTTACTTGGAAAAAAATTCATCATGATTAAGGCCGAGAGGCTGGATGGTCACATGTAACGACCACTTCTTTGAGGGTGGGCATGTGTTCGAAGACAAATACATCATGATTAAGGCCGAGTGGCTTGATGGTCGTATGTAATGACCACTCCTTTGAGGGTGTGCATGTGTTCGAAGACAAATCCATCATGATTAAGGCCGAGAGGCTGGATGGTCGCATGTAACGACCACTCCTTTGAGGGTGGGCATGTGTTCGAAGACAAAAATCCATTATGATTAAGGCCGAGAGGTTGGATGGTCGCATGCAATGACCACTCCTTTTGAGGGTGGGTGTTGTAGCACAAATTATTATTTTTACCGAGTACCGAATCGAAAGATTCGTTTCCTGGGTCAATCTCACGAGGAAGGTGGTTCGGAATTCAGCTTTGGTATTGATAGCACATAAAAAGACAAATCCTAAACATTCTAATTATATAGAAATTGGATAAACTATCAGCTAATAAATAAAGGACAAAGCAAAAATATAAATCTACCTAAAAATAAGAACGAAACAAAGATGAGAAGCTAGGGAATCGGGAATAATCAATTCAAGTTCTATTTGCAAAACTGGGACGTTGATCATTCTATTCCAGATTGACACTCTCGCTTAAACATCTAGCGGTTCTCTCCCAATAACTCCTTGTAACAAGGGATTGAACATAGACGAGCAAGCTCGAGCATACAATACACGCCAATTATCCTAATCCCAATAACTTTTCGTAACAAGGGACGGGTCACCGACGAGAACGTATTTCAATCCAAAACATATAGACTATTCAGTTACGAAATTATCTACCTCATGCGAGCCTCGGTCTACGACTTCTCCCCTTTCGGTTCTAAAAGCCGCTAATTCAATTAGAAGAGTATTAATCAACTAATCATGTAGAATCAACAAATCCTAACTCGACTAACCAACATTCAATCATTTTCAATTACAAGATCGAAGTGTCACTCTTCTATTATATCAAGCAATCAAGCACAAATTCATCAATTCCTAATCGATTCAACTCACATAAGCATGAACAAATCAAAGCCCGACAAATGCACGTTAAACAAGAACAATTATCCCCTATTCCTAGCAATCAGAATTAGCTACGTAAAATCAATCCAACAAAATTAATCAGTCTCCTCAAATCAACCATTTTCATGAATTAATTAAAAGAGGAAAGCTTACAATTAGTCCCAAAATCTAAGTGTTGAATGGAATTACAAGCTTAATCCCAAAGAAGAAGAAGAAGAAGAAGAAGAAGAAGAAGAAGAAGAAGAAGAAGAAGAAGAAGAAGAAGAAGAAGAAGAAGAAGAAGAAGAAGAAGAAGAAGAAGAAGAAGAGAAATGTGAGAAGAAGAGGAAAATGAAGAAGAAAAGAGAAGGAATGAGAAGGAATGAGAAGGAGAGTTCTGTTGTGTTTTCTTGGGACCTAGGGTTTTCATCCAGTCGAGAGATATCTCCAAAGTCTGGGATCAGGTCCAATTTATATGGCTCGACAAACCGAGCGAAAATGAAAGACGAAAAAAATATAAGTCTGCGCCCGCGACCAGGCCTTAGCGGCGCTATGGGTCGCGGGGCCTGGGCGTCTTTCGGTCATTAAGGGCTCGCGTTGCTGGTAGCGCCGCTAGCCCGGGCGTGCCTAGTGGCGCTAAGGCCCGGCTGCTTTGCATGATTTCACGGTTTGGACTCGTTCGGGCTCGTCCGGTATCAGAATTCGTTTATGTTTTTTCCTGTGTGTTCCCAACGAACTCCTCTATTTAATTACGCTCTCCCAACTAATTTTCGCCTGAAATCCAGTCCTCCCAAGGCTTCCGACCTACACACCATAAACTAAGAAAAACCGAAAAAACACACGGAAAACACATAGAAACCCACAAAAGAGCAAAACATGCAATAAACTACAAAACAAACCAAAAACCATCTAAAAGACCTAATATGGGGAAAAACGAAAGGAAAAATAACAAGGAAAAACGCAACAAAAATGGGACAAACTGTGGGCATGTGTTCTAAGACAAATCCATCATGATTAAGGCCGAGAGGCTGGATGGTCGCATGTAACGACCACTTCTTCGAAGGTGTGCATGTATTTGAAGACAAATTCATCATGACTAAGGCCGAGAGGCTGGATGGTCTCATGTAACGACCACTCCCTTGAGGGTGGGCATGTGTTTGAAGACAAAATTCCATCATGATTAAGGCCGAGAGGCTGGATGGTCACATGCAACGACCACTCCTTTGAGGGTGGGCATGTGTTTGAAGACAAATCCATCATGATTAAGTCCGAGAGGCTGGATGTTCGCATGTAACGACCACTCCTTTGAGGTTGGACATGTGTTCGAAGGAAAATCTATCATGATTAAGGCCGAGAGGCTGGATGGTCGCATGTAACGACTACTCCTGTGAGGGTGGGAATGTGTTCAAAGACAAAAATTCATCATGGTTAAGGTAGAGGGTTGGATGGTCACATGTAACGACCACTACTTTGAGGGTGGGCATGTGTTCGAAGACAAATCCATTATGATTAAGGCCGAGAGGCTGGATGGTCGCATGTAACGACCACTCCTTTGAGGGTGGGAATGTGTTTGAAGACAAATCCATCATGGTTAAGGCCAAGAGGCTGGATGGTCACATTTGACGATCACTCCTTTGAGGGTGGGCATGTGTTCGAAGACAAATCCATCATGATTAAAGCCGAGAGGCAGGATGGTCGCATGTAAATGACCACTCTTTTGAGGGTGGGCATGTGTTCGAAGACAAATCCATTATGATTAAGGACGAGAGGCTGGATGGTCGCATGTAATGACCACACCTTTGAGGATGGGCATCTGTTTGAAGACAAATCCATCATGATTAAGGCCGATAGGCTGGATGGTGGCATGTAACAACCACTATTTTGGGGTGGGCATGTGTTTGAAGACAAATCCATCATGATTAAGGCCGAAAGGCTGGATGGTCGCATGTAACGACCACTCCTTTGAGGGTGGGAATGTGTTCGAAGAGAAATCTATCATGATTAAGGCTGAGAGGCTGGACGGTCGCATGTAAGGACCACTCCTTTGAAGGTGGGCATGTGTTTGAAGTTGAAGAATTGATGCAACTAATGTGGAAAATGGATGAAGCGAATTTGGAATAAATACAACATAAGCAAGGTGCATTAATCAAACACATACAACAAAATGAAAAGAAGACATGATCGAGCAACACAGAAAGGCGTTCATTAATAATAAAGTTCTTACAAATGCGAAAGGCATAATTTCAAAAGAAAAATACAAAGTACTCAAGGGGCACGGATATTGGGATGCGTTGAAGTTTGCTCGGCGTCAGCGTCAGCATTAGGATCGGGTTGCTGCTCGGCTCACTGATTGGAGCCGGAAGAGAACTCGGCCATGTCCGATAATGGACGAGCACGAATCAAACTGAGCATAGCTTGCTGCAAGGAGACAGAATGAGTGATGCTGTCGGGGAGCTTGAAAGTTTTCTTCAGAATGTCGGCCTGAGACAAAGTACGATTGTGGATGCCTGACAACCATTCATGAGTATTGGGTAAGTCAGGATCACCATGTAAACTCTGAGAAACTCTAGGCATAGCATCCCAGATAGCTTCTATGTGAAGCCTTTCAAAATCATCCTCGACTGTTTCTTTAGCTGCCTCGGTCATGGCGAACTGGAAGTAGTCAGTACCGAGGTGTTGTACCTCTTTCAAATATTGTGGTGACTGCATAAAGTCAGCCACCGCTTGTTCGTGATATTCCTGTAGGAAGCGCTACCCGACGGTACTATGCCACAGAATCTGAAGTGCCCGAAGAGCAGCGAGATTGGTCAGACGCTGCCTCTCCTACTTTCGCAGCTTTCTCAGCCTCAAGCAAACCCTCGACAGCCTTCTTCTCGTCTTGGCAAGGGCTTCCTCGAGGACCTTGAGCTTTTCCTTAACCTCTTCATTCTCCTTCTTCAACGCCGAGCATTCTCGCTTGCTCGCCGCCAAGGACTCCTGCACCTCGTTACGTCAGACGAGAAGGTCTCTATTCTTCTCGTACAAGAGAGTAGCACCTTTCTGGACCAGCGGGATCGAATCACCTGCACTGGCCAAGGTTTGCTCGGCCAAGGGAATCAGCTCAATCACGCCCAACACAAGATAAAAGGGCAAGGACTCAACACATGGAAGGAAAGAAGAAGTAGAATACATGGCTAAGAAAGACTGAGTACGCGATAGATACTAATGACATACTTGCGCCAGCCATCGAGTGAGACATTGGCCCTGTGTCCTCAAGTTAGAACTGTAGGCCTCGAAGTCACTAGCAGGGACCACCGTCTTCATGTGGCATAGCAACTCGTTCTCCTCCTTAAATGTGACCAAGGATTGAGGAGCGGAAGGAGGAGCAGGAATGTCGGCCACCTTGACAAGCCGGTGACGCTTGCCCTTAACCTTCTCGCCCTCCTTGTCACGAGGGCGTTTCTCTTGATTCCCCTCGATCACTTGTTGTTGGAGAAATCTCGACAATGGGAGTGGTCAAGTGCTCGAGAGGTGATGGGTGAAGGGTAGTGCACGGAGGCGATTGTTGAAGTTGCTCAGATTCTGGTCGAGGCAAGGTAGGAGCGCCTTGCTCCGTTATTATGGGCTCTGAGGTGGTAAGCAACTCGATTGAAACTCCGAGGGGAGGAATCGGCATGGACTCGCTGACCACGGTTGCCTCGGTAGGAGCAGCATGAGTTTCGACCTCGTGTGAGGGGGTCGAAGAGTCTGGTTGTGAAGTGGCCGAATTAGAGGGGTGAGAAACCGAACCTTGTCGCTTAAGGGGAGCTTTCCGCTTGAGCGCAGTAATTGGAGGCATCTCTACAAAAAATCACAAAAATACATCAGGAAAACATTAAACAAGTGTACACTCAGGTTGTTGTGGTCGAATATTACCTGGGTCATCTTCAACCCGAATTGAGTTGAGGACCTCTAGGGTGGGAGGAGATAGGAACTTGTGGGAAAAGAGCCCACAGAAATGAATTAGGTTCTCATCCTTGAGAAGAGTGTTGGAAGTGACAGGTTTAGAATTCCAGATGGCGATACGCTGCACGTAATGAGGCTCGGAAGAAGGAGTTTCGAGTTCAAAAGGAAGAGAAGTGACCCAAGGAGTATTGGCCCAAGGAAAAGGAACGTCCAGCTCGATGTAAACAAACTTGTCTTTCCACTTAGGAACGCTGGAAGGAATATTGGCAATGAAATGGGCGCCATTGCGGCTTTTTAGATACAACCCATTGGCTTGTTTAGAAGGCACATAACAATAATAGAAAAAGCCCTTGTCGAACCGACCCAATCGGATATGAGAAAGTATGAAGAAGGTATTGATGGAACGACTAGCATTAGGAGGGAGCTAATTAAAAGAAAGGCCGAACCAATCACATATCTCTAAGACCACAGGGCAAAGAGGAAGACAGACACCCAACTTAAATTGAACTTCGAAAAAAGTGTGACAATGCTCGGGAGGATTATCATAAAAATCGTCTGATCTAAGTCCAACCAGCCCATGGTTGAAGAAGTTGAGCAGGATTTCGTAGTTTTTGGTCGAATAAGAGCAGAGTTCGAAGAGGGATTAGTCTTATCAGGCTTACGGGAAGAGAGAGGATAGACTGAGGACTTAGACTTGTTCTTCTTCGAAACAGAGGGAGTAGAAAGAGTATAGCAGAGAGATAGAGGAATATGGTCCTCTTTGTTATGGTAAGCCGCCTCAGCGACATCCAAGGTGGCTTCGGTCGCATCAGAAGCCCCAAGGGCAGGTCGACGGCGGCGGGTGAGCAGCATATGGTCGAGATTATCCTTCTCTGGCTCATCAATCGAACGGAAAGGTCGAATGGTTGGGGGATTAGCAGAATCACCAGGACGAATCATGTTGATCGGAATGGATTGGTAGATTTCATCCACTGAACGAGAAGGAGAGTGAGGTATCGGCCGGATAAGCGGGGATGATAGTGGTGAGCGCAAATTTTCACTAGAATGGTTGTCGTTCTCACTAGAAGCAGCGGAATCTGGAGGAAAAAAAATAAAAATTAAAGCAATGGGAAAGCGAAAGGAGAGAGATTGTAGGCCTCGTAACAAAGAAAGACGAAGGAAGAAGGAGAAACTTGAGTAAGGTTTAAAAAAGAAGAGCTCGCGAGTTTATGAATCGGAAATCAGTAAAATCGAAGAATTAAAAACAAAATTGAAGTCACAAAAATAATACTACAGGGACTTACTCATAGTTGCAATGAAAGGATGTCGCTGGAGGATGCGAAGATTCCCGGAGAAACAAAGTGCTGAGATCAGGAAGATTATTTTGCAGAAAATTAGGGCACAGGAGATTTGGAAATTTGTAGAGGTGAAAAAAGTCTGAAATTGGCCTAATTCTGGATGCTTATAGGAAAAGGAAAAGGGTGAGAGAGACAATCGTTGGATTAAAGGTAAAATCCAACGGCTAGAGAAATACAGGGGCACGAGACACGAGGGGGCGCGAACTGT
>CACSLK010006441.1:3429864-3447648 GCA_902706635.1 Striga hermonthica
TTTGACTTGAATACTCCTCATCGGGGCTCGATCTTCTTGTTGCTCGACCAACCGGTTCATTCTACCTAATTGGTCGGTTTACTAGGTTTGCTCTTTCGGGTATGGTATCCCACGTCATAGGGTAAAAATGTCAACTGACACAATTGCTAAAAGATTAGTATCTATTATTCTTCTAAATTTTTCTGCCAGTACATCGAAAATATTGACGGTGATTTTAAATATTTATAATGCTAAACGATAATTAGCAATTATATTATTTAAGTTAAATAAATCACATTTAAATATTATTTAAAGTAAATGATAATTAATAATTATATTACTTTAATTAAATGAAGAAAACCAAAATTCACGATCGAATTTATCAAAAAAAAAAAAACATGAGTATGCTTACAGTAGTACTAATCTGTCTACAAATCTTGAAAATTACTATAACACGACCATTTTTATATATTATTCCAAATGTATGAAAGGAAAAAAAACTCAATCCAGTCTTTTTTCTATTTTAGAATGGATATTTAATATTTTTCAATTTATTAATTTTGTTTTGACAAATCATAAATTAAAAATCTGTAAATTTATAAAAATATGTCAATGTCGAGCATAATAAGGCAAAATTGGGCATTAACTTAAGTGAAAATCGACATTTGCTTCTGCATACTTATAGCCTAATAAAGTTTTAAAATATACCATGATTTTTATTTTTTAATTTTTTTGCATCTCGTTCATCATGAATTAATTAGTAAATTTGTTGTGTACAGTTTTTTGTTAAGTTAATCAAATAAATAATAATTATATATAAAAGAAATCAATTAAAATTTTAATTTGCAACAACAAAAATCATTAATATTATAAATTGCAACAAAAAATTTTAAAAATTGTGAAAAATATGATACGTTAGTTATACTATGGGTATTTTTTCAACATTTACTAAAAACTTTTTAAAGAAGATAATTTAAAATAATTTTGTGACTTATTCTTTTTGGTCAAAGAACATGAATTGCTTTAATATTGATCAACATTTATGAGATTTACACTTACTCAATAGTGTAACGGTACTAAATTTATATTCAATAAGTCTTTTTTTTGGGTCTTAAGTACCAACTCTAGTGAACTTAAAAAATACTAAATTCCAATCTTCAATGTTGTTTTTATTACTTAAAATCATACATTAGTTTTAATGAGTTTACAAAAGTGATACTTATATTGCAATAAAAATGTAGCAATGTTGTTGTAACCCAATAATTATATATTGTCTTTTAGTACCGACATTTTATAATGATGAGGTATAACTACTGTAATTATGTTTTAAAAAATAGATATCTATATTGCAATAAAATAGTACAAGTCATGTAGTAAACAGTACTTATATATGATTTTTTAGTACCGACCTGTCGAACGAAAATAAATACCTACTGTAATTAATAAGTTTACGAAACTTATTCCTACATTGCAATATGACAGTGTCAGTGTTGTAATAACCCAGTACTTATGTATTGTCATTTAATACTGATTTTTTAATAAAAAATGAACAATTCCGTGCTTTATAAGTTTACAAAATTGATACATATATTATAATAGGACAATACTAATGTTGTTGTAGTCAAGTACTTATATATTGTCATTTAGTACCGAGTTATTTGAACGAAAAATGAATAATTATTGTAATTATAAGTTTGTGAAACAGACACCTATAGAGAAGACAAACAATCCATTTTTGTCGGAACAACTCCCAAAAACTCTTTCTGTGTCTCTTCCATTGTGCTAGGTAAGTTCGATAAAGTAAAACTTCATATAGTTTCCAGCACAAACTAGTATCCACTAATCCAATACTGAAAACATAGTACTATATTATTCAAAAACAGGTACCATAAGAATGCATCGGTGTTACAATGTTTATCTACGAGAAATTGACATAACTTAACATAAATGGACGTTAAATATGAACAACATATAATTATTAACACCTCTTTGTTTTAGGGTGAGTACAAAGAACAATATTCACAATTGATTCCTCAACAAAATATGAAGAATCGGATCTTAGGAAAAAAAATACAAATAAATAAAAACATTTAAAATTCAACTACTTAGTAAATTCACAGAGGCCGACCACATTTTTTCGTCAGAAAAAAGGCAAGTTTGGAGTTCACCGAAAAAAAATGAGCAGATCTCGTCGAATTTCTTCGCTATCTTTGTAGTCGAAAGTCTCACACCAGACGTTAGCCGGATTTTTTTCACGTCGCCGCAACACCTGCCAAAAAAAAAAAGAAAAAAAAAGAAACCGACGAGAAAAAAAGGAAGGGTTGACAGGAGAGAAGGGATTTTTTTGGTCGAGATGGAAGAGAGATAATAAAAAAAAAATGTGTAGAAGTTGGTAGTGGAGGGATGGTTGAGCATTTGATTGATTTATATATTTTTAATGTTAAGGAGTTAAGTGAAAGTAAAATTGACAGCAGTAGTGCAAAGATATATATATATATATATATATATGTATGTATATTAATTATGGATTGAAGAAGAGAATCAAAAGAGATATAGGAATTTAGTTGGAAAAGCTCTTTATATTTTTTCTATTTTTAATTTGGTTGAAATTGGAGTGTTTGTATATAAATATATCCGTCCAAAATGAGTTTTTTTTTTGTTAATCATGGTTAATTTTAAAAAAGTTGGTATGATTAGTTGTTAGTGAGATTTTAAATGTATATTAAAATAATATTTAAATTAAATTAACTAAAAATATTTTGATGAAAAGTATGTAAGAGATGATGAGAAGTGATGATTAGTTAAAATTATGTGAGTGGATGATTAGTGAATTAAAGTTGACGTGATATGTAAGAATAATTGGTTGGTAATATTTAATTATTTTGATAATTATGGATATGAGGTGGGATCATATAAGAAAGGGTCATAGTGAAAGATATAAGAGTGAATTCTAGCCGTCGGATGTGATATATCAACGCTCCAGACGCGGTCAAAGGGTCAAACTTTAGTCAAACACGCGATGACATTTATGTAAATAAGTGAACTTTTGATTTTTTCATTCGGGAGTATTTCAGTCATTGTGCACAATGTACTTTTGCGATAAAGTGCAATATCCTATGCACTAATGTGTAATGTGTATAACAATAGAGTGCATTCTGTATAGTGATATTTTTAATGTGCAATTCCGAACGTGATATGTTGCAATGCAATGTACATTAATGTACAATTATTAAAGTTTTATTAAATTACGTATTTGACTCATGAACTAAATTGTAATATAATTAAAATCTATAAAATTGTATTTAGGGGTGGGATTTTAAAATCGGGAACCGGAAAACCGAGCCGGACCGAACCGAAAATAGCCGGTTCGGTTCGGTTTCTTACTAAAAATTTGACATTTTTTCGGTTCGGTTCTATAGTCTAGTAACCGGCTCCCAATTTTCGGTTATAAACTAAATTGTTTACAATTAACCGAGAAACCGGTTTTATATATTTATTATATTTCATAATATATAGTGGGCCTGACCCAATCTTAAATTTCCTTATACTATTACACTCAAATGTCCAAGCCCAACATTTTATTTCTGAACATCATATTCTTATTTCAATTTATAATCTCTCTCTCTCTCTCTTCGAATTTCTGCTCCTCTGCGACCCTTCAAGAAAAAAACCCTAAATTGAATTCCCAATCTCAATTTTCATTCAATCATACAAAAAATCTTCAATCTTGTTCGATTTTTCTTACTTCGCATGGCCTCTTCTTCCGACAAAACTAATAATTCTAAAAAATCAGACAAAGATCGAGATGAAAACGAGGGCAAAAAATTTGGGCAAAATAAAATTTCGAGGCCAAATTCAAAGACGAAGAAGAAAAGGGCACGCGACGAGCAAACTGAGACCAAAAGAAAGAAATCATGGGTGTGCAAGCATTTTGAAGTAGTGAAAAAGCCACTGATGAGCATAAACGAGGAGGGGTACTTGTCCAAGTTGGATTAACCAACCGAGCTAAATGCAGGTATTGCGATTCTGACTTGGCTTGTAATTCAACTAGAAATGGAACTAGCACACTTCAGAAGCATTTAGAACTGCATTGTGATGGTTATCCTGGTAGTGCAAGAAATACTGATTCTGGTCAGAAACATTTTTCAAGAGATGTAGAGGGTAATGAATCAATTGTCACACACTGGACCCAAGAAAACTGCACTAAGGCAGCTGTTGAAATGATAATTATAGATGAATTGTCATTTAGTTCAATTGAGAAATCAGGGTTTAAAAGATTTTGTTCAGTTGTGGTGCCAAAATGGAAGATTCCCTGTAGAAAAATGGTGGTGAAACATTTCCTGAGCATGTATAATACCAAAAAAGAGAGTTTGAAAGATGAGCTGAGGAATCATTGTGTTAGTTTGACCACTGATACATGGACCTCAATTCAAAACATAAATTACATGGTAATTACAACACACTTCATTGATAGCAACTATGCATAAGAGGGTGTTGAACTTCTGTGTGATTCCTAATCATCAAGGAATTACTATAGGGAAGACTTTAGAAAAAATATTTGCAGGATTGGTCTATTAAGAAGATTTTGACCATTTCTGTTGATAATGCATCTACAAACAAAGTGGCAACAGATTACATGAGAAGGAAACTAGGCAATGGTGAAAGACAACTTATTCTAGGGGGAAAGTTTCTTCATATGAGGTTCTTAGCTCATGTTGTCAATCTTATTGTCAAATCTGGCCTTAAATACATGGATAAGTCAATTGCTTCTATTAGAAATGCTGTAAAATATGTGAGAAGGTCACCTGCAAGGTTAGAAACCTTTAAAGAATGTGTAAAAAAAGAAGAACTTCAGAGTAGAAAGGTGTGTGTTTTGGATGTGCCAACTAGGTGGAATTCCACCTTTATTATGCTTGAAACTGCTATTGAACTTAGACAAGCATTTGATAGATTGGCTGAAGAAAAAGACACTAAGTATAGAAGTTATTTTGATGAGGAAAATGAAGAAGAAGGAGAAGATGTTCTAGGGATTGAATTTGGAAATGAACCTGAACCTATAGGGGACCAAGGGCAAGGGACTGAAATTATTAGAAGAAAGAAAGATAAAGGAGTGAGAGGAAGAAAGTGGGGCCTCCAACTGATGATGATTGGGAGAAAGCTGTTGCATTTGTTAAGTTTTTGAGAGTGTTTTTTGATGTCACTTTGAATGTTAGTGCTTCAAGAAAACATACTGCTCACAAGGCATTTCATGATATTGTTTCAATTAAATGTGAGATTGAAGAGATTTTTGATGCACCAATCACAAACCACAGCACAGATTATGAGAAAACATTGTTCAACATGTCAGTCCAAATGAGGATCAAGTACAATAAGTACTTTGATTCACTAGATGATGCGAATCAGCTCCTGCTTGTTGCTTTGGTGTTAGACCCTAGATTCAAGCTAAGATATTTCACTAGGGTTCTTGAGAGGATGTTGAATTATGATGCCTTTACTGTAAAAGTAAGGATTGAAACTTTGAAAGACTTGATTGTTACTCTCACTGACTTTTATGCTTCAATGAATGGTGTTCAAAGTTCTAGCACAAAAAAAAAGGCAGATGGTGATGAAACTGGGAGTGGAAGCAGGTACTTTTTTTTGAAAGAGTTTACTTTTCTGTTTTTATTTCATAGTTAGTTATTTCATAAGTTCATGTTCATCTTGTTTTTTATTTTATATTGTAGTTGTTCTTCAAACAATCTGACAGAAAATAAAGCAAAAATGATAGAAGACTGGAAAAAAGACCTTGAAGATGTTGATGCTGTTGTGGTTGCTCATGAGGTAGACAGATACCTACTTGATCCAATTGAGAAGCCAGGTCCAGGAGTTGATTTTAATATTTTGTCATGGTGGAAGCTAATGGGAGGTAAGTATCCTAATTTGCAAGCACTTACTAAAGATGTCCTAGCCATTCAAGTTAGTACTGTTGTTTCTGAGTCAAGTTTTAGCATTGGGAAAAGAGTTATTGATCCTCATAGGAATTCATTAACTTCTAGATCAGTGGAAGCACTGATCTATCTTCAAAGTTGGCTTAAGTCTGATTCCATCACAACCCTTGCATACACTCCTACCCCAGATGAAATTGAATGGTTTGAAAAAAACTAAACAAGGTGAGTTGTATTGGACATGTGTAATTTGTGCAATCATTTGATTAGTGTTACTGATTTTTCCCTATTTCTTTTTTGATTTTTCTTTATGTTTTGACAGAATTGGACCAAGAGGAGAGAGGGCATAGAGAGAAGTTATAGAAACAAAAGGAAATGGAGTTGATTGAGAAGAAAAATAAAGCTGCAAAAGCCTCCAAAGGCTATGATGCTGGAACTTCTTCCAAAAAGAAAATTTGAAATGTAATCTGCCATTTAACTTGAGTTTTGAATGTCAGCTTTGGCTTTGAGCTTTGATTTGGAAGTTTGAATTTGAAGGTTGAACATTGGATTATGTAACTCAGTAACTGTTATGTTATTATGATTTGTTGTGGTTGTTTGGAACTGTGAAGTGTGGACTCAAGTGAATTGTGACTGTGGACTGAAGTGAATTGTGGATTATGGATTATTGATATGGATTGTGGACTTTGGCAGCTTGGCTTTGTAATAACTAATGTGTATGTTGGATTTGATGAATGATGTGGTACTGTGGTTCATGAATCATGATGATAATTTGTATTAAGTCTTGTAAGTTGAATCATGTCATGGTGCTAATTTGTATTTTGTAATTTGTATTGATATATTATGATTTATGAGACTTGTTCATAATAGTTCAAAAATAATCGGTTTCTACAACAATAACCGGTTTATAACCGGTCAATATCGGTTTTATCACTGTGTTCGGTTAACCAAAAAACCAGAGGAACCGAACCGAAAATGGTCGGTTCGGTTCTTTTTCGGTCCCTAAAAAAAGTATAAAGTAACCGAACCGAAAATTTACATATGCTTCGATTTTCAGTTCTTTCAATTTTGGATAATAACCGGACCGGTCCCACCCCTAATTGTAATTAGGTCCCTCAAACCTATAAAAAAAAAAATTAACCCCCCAAATTGATTTTTCTGTCCACACTCCACGCTGTCGGTGATGTTCGGTCGTGCCAGCCTCATGTCCATTATCTCGACCGCCGTCAGGTAATTGCGCTATTCACCATCAAGAGAAATAATGAATTGAAATTTTTTCGTCGGCGCCTTTGAGTATCAATTCCATCGGGGAAGCCCGATATTGATGAGAGCCTTCACCTTCCTGTACTTCGACATCATCAGTTTCATCAAACTCCATCTACTCTTCTTAGACGAGATCAATTCCAATGGCTCATCATACTCGGGAAATCGACATCATTCGCCTTCGAAAATCTAAAGTTTAGTTTCGGAGGGTGCTGTCGAATGGGGGGATGGGGAGACTCCTTGAAGTGGACAGAGGCGGCAGATGGGGTGTGGGTGGTGACGGAGGCGCGACGACAGAGATGCAAGGGCTATTTGACGGTGGGTGTGCTGAGGCTGTGTGCGCTCGCGTTACTGTGATGTGTGTGTCCTGTGTTCGCGTGTGTGGGAGGGTGGGGTGGGGTGGGGTAGGGTGGGGTGGGTGTGGGAGGGAGGCTGTGTGTCCTGTGTTCGCGTGTGTGCTAGACTCCATTGATGGTGCAATTGCGAAATGTCCAATTTACCTTTAATCAGTATAAATATTTGACTTTTTTTTTTTTGCTGTTGAATTATTTGATCGGACGACTGCAATTTATCTTATTTATTTAGTGATTATCATTCTCACTCAAAGACTGCGAGGGCCCTCTACAATTTCCCAATTTAAGGAGATTCTAAAATCCCACCTCCCAGATTTTGCTTTCCTCTCAGAGGTTAAAAAAAACAGAAAATTTGTGGGTACAGTTTGTAAAAAATTGAAGTTGGATGATAGGTGGTATTTTGTTGATCTTGTTAGATCTAAAGGTGGATTATTCCTCTGTTGGTCTGACAAAGTTAATATTATAAAAATTATTTCCTCTCAGTTCTGCATCTAAGTTTGTTTCTCTTTTGGGCCTAATATCAATATGGGGTGGGCAATTTTTGTTTATGCTAGCACAGATTCTGCCATTAGGGAGGAGCAATGGTAGCAACTATGTAGCGATAAGCCACAGTGAGGTCATACCTGGTTTCTAGGTGGTGACTTCAATGGCATTGTTTCAAATTCTGAAAAAATGGGGGGAATTTTAAGGAGTCCGGGTAGCTTCAGAGCTTTTAATGCTTTTATTCAGGATATGGGAATGGAGGATGTCCCCTTCAAAGGTCACCCCTTCACCTGGAGCAACAACAGACAAGGGGATGACTTCATCGAAGAGAGGATTGACAGGTTTTTCATCTCCCCCATGTGGGTTGTTACCTTCCCCAAATCCAATGTGAATCATATTCCTCTTCATTCTTCAGACCACTATTTACTGCTGCTGAACTCTGATGGAGAGGATATTAAAACAAAACCCAGGTTCTACTTTGATTCTAGGTGGGTGAATAAAAAAGACTTCTCTGCTATAGTGGCCGAGGCTTGGAATTTAAATTCATTTGGAGTGGACCTGTACAGTATCCAAGCCAGAATCCGAAATGTTCGAATTGCATTATTGAAGTGGAAAAAATCTATGATCAGTCATTCTCAGCAAGTTATTGATTTTCTCAAATCACAGCTGAATGCACAACACCTGCAAGGTCCTCAAAAGAATTGGGCAGAATGGGAAGAAAACAAAAGGAAGCTGCACCAAGCTTATGCTGAGGAGGAAAAATTCTGGGCTCAGAAATCAAGATGTTTATGGTTGAAAGAGGGTGAAAAAAACACGAGATACTTCCAGGCTTGTGTGAAGCAAAGAAGGAGAACAAATAGCATTGAGGGACTTCTTAAAAGAGATGGCAGCAGCTGTAAGAACTCTGATGAAATTTTTGAGGAAGTCCAATCTTATTTCTCTAAATTATTCACCTCTTCCAATCCAACTTTAGACTGGTGCTCTCTAGAGGGAATTCCATGTAAAATCACTGAAGAAATGAACAACAGATTGGTGAGGCCTGTGACCATTGAGGAGCTTAAACAAGCCTTGTGGGAAATGCACCCAAATAAAGCCCCCGGCATTGATGGTATGACCCCTCACTTTTTTCAGTCTTCTTGGAACACTATTAAAGACTCTTTATTACAAGCTATTCAGCACTTTTTCTTAACTGGTAGAATGCCTAAAGCTACTAATCTCACTGTAATTACCCTTATCCCTAAAAAGCCTAGTGCCCAATCCCTTTCTGAATTTAGACCTATAAGTCTTTGTACAGTCACCTATAGAATTATCTCTAAAATCCTTGCCAATAGGCTCAAGCAAGTTTTGTCTGTTTGTATCAGTCCCCATCAGGCTGCTTTTGTGCCTGGTAGGTAGCTCATTGATAACTTTGTTATTGCTAATGAATGTATTCACTTTTTGAATAGTAAAAGATATGGCAAGAATTACTTTATGGCTCTTAAACTAGATAAGATGAAAGCTTTTGATAGAGTAGAAAGGAAATTTCTTGCTGCTATCTGCCAAAAAATGGGTTTTTGTTCAACTTTTATCTCTTAAATTCTCTCATGTATATGTACACCCTCTTTCTCCTTCAATATTTTGGGCCAACCTCTTGGTTTGTTAAAGCCATCCAGAGGTCTTAGGCAAGGAGATCCCCTTTCTCCTTATCTCTTTATTATTGTTTCAGAAGCTCTATCTAATCTTATTAAGCAGGCTTCAGTTAGACACTCTTTTCAAGGCATTAAAATCAGTAAATCTTCTCCTCCTGTTACTCATCTCTTTTGTGCTGATGACTCTATTTTCTTTTGCAAAGCAGATGTAGCTCATGCCCTTTTGATTTCTTCCATCCTCAGGCTGTATGGGCTTGATTTTGGTCAGCAAGTTAATCTGCATAAATCTTCTATATTTTTTTTCCAAAAACACTCCTCCTTCTGTTAAGGCTGACATTGTTTCCATCCTAAATGGAATTACTATTGTCCACTCCACCAGATATTTAGGTTTGCCTTTAGGGCTAGGCAGATCAAAAAGAGATATTTTCAGTTTTGTTACTAATAAAGTTATTCAAAGATTATCTTCCTGGAAAAAATATATTTCTCAGTGAAGCTGGCAAAGCTATTTTGTTAAATTCTGTGATTGGAGCTTTGCCTACTTTTGTTATGTCATGCTTTAAGCTGCCCCTTGCAGTTTGTAAAGATATTTGTAGACTATGTGCATCATTTTGGTGGGGATTTAATGCAGCTGGCAGGGATAAAATTCATTGGGCATCATGGCAGAAGCTGGCACTACCCAAAGAGCAGGGAGGCTTGGGATTTAAATGTCTATCTTCTTTTAATGATGCACTCTTGGCCAAGCAGCTATGGAGACTTATTTCACAGCCACAATTGTTTATGAGCAGAATTTTAAAAGGCAAATACTTCCCCTCCTCCACTCTCTGGGAAGCTCAGTCCAAGTCATCAGATTCCTGGATGTGGAGTTCTTGGCTAAAGGTCATAGCTATAATCAAAGACAATGTTATTAAAGTAGTGGGAAATGGCAGAGGCATATCCATTTGGTCTGATCCATGGATTCCAGGTATAGTGAACTCCACTCCCTCAAGGGCATTCTCTTCAGGCTCAAACAAGCTGAAAAAGGTTAGTGATTTGCTGGTAAATTCTGGAAAACCATGGGATATTGATTTGGTTGAGCAATAATTTAATCCTGAAGAAGCCAAGCATATTCTTAAAATCCCTCTAAACAGAACTGATCACCCTGACATGTGGAAATGGCTGCCAGACAAAAAGGGCAAATTTTCAGTTAAATCTTCTTATTTTGCTATTCTCAAAGCTAAAATGTGTTCACTTCAGCAGCCTGAATGTAGCAGATCTGAGAGCATTGGGAAAAAAATCTGGAAATACACCTGGTCCCTAAAAGTTAAGCAGAAAGTTAAAAATTTTATCTGGAGATGTTGGTTTAAGTTTTTAAGCACTCAAGACCAGTTAATGAAGAAGGGCTTGACAGTGGATCCAATAGGCTGTATGTGTGGAGAAACTGAAGAATAACTTGAGCATATATTCTTCCACTGTCCTAGAGCTATTACTGTTTGGAAGCTGTCAGGATTGGATTGGAACGGTATCAATTGTTGTACTAATTTTTTTAATTCTTGGTGGTCTGAAATTTGTCATAGCCAAAGGATGCAGTGCATTCAAGATAGAGTTCACTTCTCAACTCACATCCTTTGGTGGCTGTGGAAGACTCGTAACACTTGGTTTTTTGATAAAATTCGGATCCCTGAAGCAGATATAGTAAGAAAGGCATGGTCTGAGTGGAGGGAGTTTGATGATTTATCTAACATTGCAGACTAAGTCCCTTCTTTCTATTTCTGCTTCTTCTCTATCTTTTTTTGGTTCATGTTCTTCTTTTTTTTTGTGGAGTTGCTGTGGACGAAGGCTGCTAGGGATCTTGATTCAGTGGTAAGCCTACTTGTGCAACAATTTCAGATCTTTCTTGGAGAGGACTTTCAGCTAGGAGTTGCCTACTCAGTGGTTGAAATCCTCCCCATTACTCTTCAGTCTTTGTTTTTCTGTGATGTTGTTGTATATGTCTCTTTTGTTGGTGGGATGTACTTTATGTTAGCTTTGCTAGTTTGTTTATTGAGTTTTGTAACTTGGCTATTATGCAAAGCCAAGGCAAGTGCCCCTGGGTGCGCCCTATTGTACAAACTTTTGTTCGAGCTAATATATATTATTATCCGTTTCGAAAAAAAAAAAAAAGAATTCAACCGTATCTCGTTGTGGAGTTGAATTATATTTTAAGCTTGAATTGAATTTTTTTTTTTTATTTATTTATTTATTTTTTTTTGCAACGTACGGTGGTTATAATCAAAATTCCCCAAACATGTCCTCCTTTTTCATGAAACAAAATAAAATTCGCCGAGCTCTCTATCCCTCACACGCACAGTACGCTGGAGAGGGGCTTACCGCCCAACATCTGGGACTGCTGCCTGCCTAAGCGCCTTAGATAGCAGCAATCTGTTGGCGGAAACGAACGCCCAAGAAATTATTCCTGGAAATTGGGCCGTTGATTACTGTTTTCATTACTCCTCACAGGCCCGCCTGTTTAAGCAAGAGAACACAAAAGCACGTTCGTATGATTTTCAGGTTTGGATTCCTCTTTCTCTTGCAACTCCCGTAGTTAATGGTGTGATTGGGGGGACTAAGGGCTCGCTCTTGGTCCCCTGCAAAGGGGTCCCAAAAAGAAATCGAGTTCATTAACTGTTGATGATGAGTGTCCAACTTCACACCTCATTTCTTGGTGTGCCACTTAAGTGCACTACTTTTAGGAGTAGAAACAAGGGGGATTTTGCATACCAGAGGGGTCTTACATTGAAACCCCGGGGAAATGGCTCACATTTTTCACCATGTAAATGTGCAAAGAAGAACGAGTGGCTTCATCGCGGGAACAAATTCATGCACTTGTGCGGGAAAAATGTCGAGCTACTATGGAGAAAATTGGAATCACGTGGTGTTTGGATGGCCAATTCTCTCAAAGAGCCTGTTATCCGAAGCAAGACATTGGTCAAGTACATGGTTCCAGTATGGGAAGAGGGTTTATTTCTCTTCAGATGCTCTGTCTTTTGCAGTGTGATATCCGGGGTGTGCCTTTTACTGTGGTACGGCCGGTCGAAAGCTAAAATTTACGTTGAATCAAATCTCTTGCCCTCCGTGTCTACCCTATTAAGCGATCATATCCAGCGGGAACTTGATTTCGGCAGGGTCCGCCGGATTTCACCCCTTAGCATCACTCTCGAGTCGTGTTCGGTCGGTCCTCATGCTGAGGAGTTCTCTTGCGGCGAGGTTGCCACTGTGAAGTTACGAATACGCCCCTTTGCGAGCCTAAGAAGGCGGAAGATCGTGATCGATGCCGTTCTGTCGAACCCGACTCTGTTGGTGTCACAAAAGAAAAATTTCACCTGGTTGGGTATACCCTATTCGGAAGGAGGGATACCCAAGAAGCATTTGTCTGATGAGGAAGGTATTGATTATCGTACGAAAACAAGGAGGATCGCACGAGAGGAAGCTTTTGCAAGATGGGAAAAGGACAGGGACAAGTCTGCTAGAATGTCTGCTGAAAAGGGTTATATCGTTTATGATTGCAATCGTGAACTGGCTGAGGATGATTCTGAGAAGGATAGTAGCAAGGATCCGCGTATGGGACCCGGGCCCCATGAATCTTTCCTTTATATGGATGAGAAATCACATTGGAGGGATCACCGTTGTGTGGATGCTGGCGCTGAGTATGATCTGAAGCATGCCGATTTAGAGAGGTCATTCGGCACGAAAATTTCGGCTCCTGAGGCGGGCTTCTGGTCAAGAATTGTGCCGGGGCCTGTGGGACGCAAGTTCAAGCGGAAGGCCAACGGGAAAGATTTATCAGCGGTGGGTGTAATTTCTAAAAGAAGACTTCTTGATCAAAGTGCATCTGCCGCTCGTTTATATTTCCAGGGTCACTCAATGGTGAATTCTGGAAACTCTACCGAGGGATCCGGAGAACTTGGTATGGTTTCTACTATGAGAACATGTTTCTCCATTGCGTGTTTTATTTTTTAGTAATTATTATTAAAAGATATATTTTTTAAGGCAATGAAACAGAATGTGACACAGTTAATCTTTTTGAGGTAGTTTATGATTATATTTGTTTTGTGCCAGCCCTTGTAAGAATCCCCTGATTGTTTTTTTCTTTGGGGCTCTGCAGGTTTTCAAGTTCGGGAGAATGATGTAAATCTTGAAGTTTCTGAGGATGTATTGACGGACAATGTGTGGTCAGAGGCTGAAAATAGATCGAAAGTTGTTTCATTTCCTAGAGGAAATGTGGAAATGCTGTCCAGAAATCATAAGGATTCTTCGCATGATTTTTTCCTTGTTAGAAACGTTAAAGATACAGAATCGGATGATAAATCCTCATCAGCCAGCACTATTATAGGTGAGAGAGGCAATTATATTTCTCCACCTAGTAGTAGATATCTTGATGGCCATAAAACAGATGTATGGGATAAAACCCTTGGATCGGTTGAGAAGTTGAAAATTGCTCAGGATGATAACTCGAGTTTCCAAGTAGGCAATGCCTCTTACAATCATGAAGGTACACAGCTTGAATCTTCAAGTTCAGCGGATCATTTCGAAAGTATTTCGCCCTTGAAACCAGAATCAAACTTATCCTCTATCTTAAAAAGCCTTGGTGAATCGTGGTCTCGTATTGTCAATCCGTTGCAAAGGCTGAAATCTGAGGTTGGTGTAGGAGTTGAGGACATAGCCACAGAACTGATTGATGAGATTGGTGAAGAAAATTTTTCAGGCATAGATAAGATGATTCCCATTGTTCTTGACTCTGTACATTTCAAAGATGGTACACTGTTGCTGTTAGCATATGGTGATACTGAACCAAGGTAATATTACTGTAGTAATGATAATTCCTTATTTTAGTTTTCTTTTGTCACCTTCACTCTTGTTTGTGGACTAGATCTTGTGCATCCTTCTTACTCCTGACTTGCTTGATCTGCTACTTTTTAGATTGGAAATTGATGCTTCTAAATAATAGTTTAGATAGCATCTGTATTGGTGTGTAATTCTTCATTTTACATAAAATCTTTCAGTAGTCATGTGTTCATTTGTAAGTAATTGTCATAGTTCTGTTCATCAAAACCATATTTTGTAGAAAGAACTTTGGAAAATTTGTACATTGGATTCTTTTTGCTTTATAAGAACATGGATTTCTCATTCATGCATGTTTATTGGATTTTCTTACAGATGTGGGATGCCTTACTCAAAGTATTTGATTGTAATTGTTGTTTCTTTTATAGAGAAATGGAAGTTGCTAGTGGACATGTGAAGTTTCTGAATCACTATGGGCGCGTTCATGTGCAACTTAGTGGAAACTGTAAGATGTGGAGATCGGACTCGAATTCCGAAGATGGTGGATGGTTGTCCACTGATGTTTATGTTGATATCCTTGAGCAAAAATGGCATGCAAATTTAAAAGTAGTAAATCTCTTTGTTCCGGTAATTTACATTGAGAAAGTCAAAATTTTATATAATTTACTACTCTAAGCCACATACTGTGTGAAAAATGTGATTTAGATGAAATTGCCTTATCTTTATGTCTTTGTGTAGCTTTTCGAGAGGATTTTAGACCTTCCAATTGCATGGTCGAAAGGAAGAGCAAGTGGCGAGGTGCTTTTCTGACTTCATTGTTTCTCTTGCAATATGTACTAATTTACATGTTTTGGTCATGTTAACTTCGATTGTGGTTGAGAGTGACCTTGCAAGTTGGAAGTCGACCATACTTGCACTTATGTAGACGTTGAAGACATGTGTCACACATTGCATTGGTTCAATTGGCTTAATGTTATTTTTATTACAGATTGGAAACTTTTCTTTCCATCAAATCTTATTGAATTGATGAATTATAGCTGACATCGAACGCCTATGCTAACAGGTTCACATTTGCATGTCAAGAGGTGAAACTTTTCCTAATCTTCATGGGCAGCTAGATGTAACGGGGGTCAACTTTCACATCTATGATGCTCCATCTTGTTTTTCTGTATGTTTCTGTATCAATTATTTTTGCGCCAACCTTTTTACTGACTTTCTTCTTGCTTGTGTCTCTTTCAAGATGAGCGGCTACATGTCATGTAAATTCATAAAGCCGTGTTATGTTGTTGAGTGATGGTCAGGCGTCGGGACACAAAATACTGTCCACACTAAATAATAGCTTAAATACAGTTCCCACTATGTTTTCTTTATACAGCCATACATATCGGGTGAAAGATGTCTGCATTTTGATTGAATTGAATAATCATAGTTCTTCACGATTGGACACTACATTCTGTAGATCAAGTATAGTTATTTCATGTATTCCTTACTGATTTTTAAGTGTCTATATGGGCTAACCACCTCTTTTGAACAGGATACCTCTGCGAGTTTGTTTTTCCGTGCCCAGAGAATATTTTTGCACAATGCCAGGGGCTGGTTTGGTGATGTTCCTTTAGAGGCATCCGGGGATTTTGGTATTGATCCAGAGGAAGGAGAATATCACCTAATGTGCCAGGTATGTACTTATGTTTTTCCTTTTTCATGCTTTTTCTTTTTACCTTATAAAGATGAAATTATTTTTATAATATATTGAACAATGAAGATAAAGTAGTGACAGAACGTTCATGCATGTAGTGAGTGAGTTTTCTGTTATTTAAGAGTCTCAATTGAAGTAGTATATATACGATGCCGTAGATCTTCTATCTGCTGTAACATCCCTGCAAGAAAGTATGCTGTTAATGTGAATCAATCTGAACATGCATCTTTATTCTTTCATAATTCGAAGTCTTCTGGAAATCGTGATCACACTTTAGTCCACCATTTTTGTCATCTCACCGGATTAACTACTTACACAGTTTGGGTTTTTTCTTTACTAGTCCTGGTTTGTGAACCTTTGAGTGCTAAGAGGACCAGTTTAGATCTAGGTAACTGTATCCAGATGAAAATGAAAAGGCTTATGAAGTATATGATTAGAAGCTGACTATGTATTTGAGAGAAGTAATTTTGACATTCCTTTTCTTTTCTTTTTCCACCTCTAATGGTGTTAATGTCATTTACTCCGTATTAAACTGTGTATATCCATTACGAAATTTATAGCTGTCTTTAATGTGCGACTGCATACTCTATCTCACTCTACTATTAACTATTCAACGTTCAGTTTAGCTGTTGACACTCTGAGGCTGGTGTCTCAGGTTCCATCTGTAGAGGTAAATGCGTTGATGAACACATTCAAGATGAAGCCGTTGTTATTTCCGGTATGCATTTCGTCTTTCTCTAGATGATTAAATATGTGAATTAATCTTTTTGACGATCAATCCAGCTGAAACAGCCAAACTAAATAAAACCCAGGAGCTCATCTTTCGTGTATAATCCTGCATAATCTCGAAGTGTTCAAATCTATGCATATTCAAGTTTGGAACATGTTCAATCCAACTGAAACTTATATTTGTTTTTCGCAACCTTGAAGATATTACTCCTAAATTTGTGAAAAGCAAGTTTTTCATTTCAAAGGGTTTACCATGTATTTCTTCGTATATATCCCTTTTTTCTGCGTTTTTATTTCTGTTCAGCAAACTTAATTAATCTCCTCCATTCACTTTAGTTGGCGGGATCAGTAACAGCTGTGTTCAACTGTCAAGGGCCGTTGGATGCTCCTGTATTTGTGGGAAGTGCTTTGGTTTCAAGGAAGCTCATACATTTTCCTGCAAACACTCCTCGATCGGCTGCATATGAGGCAATGATAAAAAACAAAGAGGCGGGTGCAGTGGCAGCCATTGATCATGTCCCATTCTCTTATATTTCCGCCAACTTCACCTTTAATACTGATAATTGTGTGAGTACTATTTAGAAAATTATCATAATTTAGAATTTGATTTAGTGTTCCTTTAATATTCTTATTTTCTTGCTTTAACATGGCAGGTTGCTGACTTGTATGGAATCCGAGCCACTCTTGTTGATGGTGGTGAAATTCGTGGAGCTGGAAATGCTTGGATTTGTCCTGAGGTGTTTATTTGCTTGAACAACAGTATACTTGACGGTTAATCTAAATAAGCTGCACCAGTAAATCAAAACATTCTTATGTCAATGCCTTGCATAATTATATATTTAAAAGAGAACTAGATATGCAACCTAGGGTAGTTCTGTGATGGCATCTTTTATATGATTGGGATCCAGCTAACAAGATTTTTTTTTTTTTTT
>CACSLK010006441.1:3456384-3467427 GCA_902706635.1 Striga hermonthica
GAGAAATTTTAAGTTCAAATGCTTTCCTCTCCCCCATTTTTGTTCCCCTCCAAAAATAAGAAAATTTGTTCGAGAGGAAAATTTTCAAGTCATTCAATTACAATTTTACCTTTATTACATATAATATTTTTTTTTTGTTTTTATTTCTAACATCATTAAGGATATATTTGTTATTCTAACATTATTTTTCATTATCCTCTAACAAAATCCTTCTAAAGAAAGTAAAATTATTTATACATTATCTCCCGTTCCCTTCTCCCCACTCCAATAAAACCCCTCCACTCACTCTCTGCTGAACCAAACATACCCTAAGCCTATGTTTGGTTCGGGGGAAACGGAGGGGAGGGGAAGGGAGGGGAGGGAAAATTTTATTTCCCCTTGTTTGGTTCAACTTTTTGTAAGGGTGAGGGGTTTAAATTTTCCCTTCAATTCCCTCCTCCAAGGGAAAATGTGCTCCCCTCCAAAAGTGAGGGAATTTGGAGGGGAGGGAAAATTTTAAAAACAATTTACTTTTTTGACCTTACTGTGAATTATTTTATTTTTTTTGTTTCTTACATCATTAAAGATATATTTGTCATTCTAACATTATTTTTCCTCCCCTTCCATCTTCTAACCAAACAAGGTTAATCATTTTCCTTCACCTCCCTTCCTACAAAATCCATCCAAACAAGATAAATTATTTTCCCTCCCTTCCATCCATTAAATTCCCTCCCCTCCCCTCACCTCCTTTGAACCAAACATACCGTAAATGTAATATTGGATGTGAAGGTGGGGTCCTTTTCTTTTAGCCGGAAGATTGCAAGCATCAACTCAATTAATAAACCCAGAATCTGGCAAACCTATCAATCATCTCAAAACTAAGTGCTAAATTTTTTTTACTCATCAAAACTAATCTGAAAGACTACAATAGATTTTCCTCAGCCAAGAAAACAATCTTGATTACAAATACACATGATTCCGAGAGACGATCAATAAAAACCATCAAACCCATCACCAAAATCTCCATGGATCCTTGTAAGGAGGTACATAGTTTTCTGTAGGAGGGAGAAGCCGAAAAGACGCCACACTCTTCTCCAAGACAGGTCCCATCTGCATAATGAGGCATAACAATCATCAAAATAAATCCTTTTCTTTTAAACATATTTCATATCTATATGCATTGATAAAAATAATACGATTCAAAATTCCAATGATTCGTAGCAAAAGTTGTGCTTACTTTATCCCATTGCTTGCTCAAAGTTGAAGCGCTGAGAGTGTACAAATAACCTGTGGTGATATAATTCTTCAATAACTTAACCAGGACAAAAAAAACCAGGAAAAAATAAAAAGAAAAAAACAAAGGCAGCAATCTATTTAGCATAAAATCGTGGGAACGGATTCATAAACCGAAAGGACTTGCTAAAAAATGAACGATTTATTTTTTCTATTTTGATTCAAGAAATTCGAACTATCCTGTATTTAATGTCCTGAATTTGTAGCTGGAAAAATTAATAAACTCAAAATGGTGGGCCGCAAAAACTCATATAAGCACACTATATTACCATCACGTGTAGCTGTTGAGGCTACAAAATGTCGATAAAGGTTTGACTCCTGAGCCTGCATAATTCAACAAAAAAACAGTATCATGGTTAATTACCCTTACTTTGTATTCGTCCTCACTTATCTAACAAATAAGATAACTTACATTTTTGGTTGGAGACTTGCGTACCAAATATTCATAATACCAATATGGCTCGCCATCAACCTGAAGGAAAATTATAGTGAGCTCTATTTGTGCAAAATTGTTACATAGAACTTACTACAGAAGAACAACTTACTATGGAAGAATGTGCATCAAGGACTGAACTTTCGTCCATTCGTTGACTTGAGGTAACCCGCTGTGACAAGATATTACAAGTTAATTTGCTGCGATAAAATATTGCAGTTTAATCTTAAAAACATATATTGAAAATAAACCAACTATCTATGGAGAAGCTAGAAGTTCCGTAGAGAGATGTGTTATCACTAATATGATGTAGATAACAAACTGAACGCTAACAAAATAGAGTCTAACATAAGGTATCATGATTTGGAAAAAGGCACTTTCAGCTGTGGTTAATATACAGAGTCAACATAAACAAGTGAACTTTAGCTGGGCTGCAGGTAGCAATTATTCCTAATAACCACTCCTGTGGGTGATTACCCAAAAAAAAAAAAAAAAAAGATAAAGTTCTAGCATTACAAGAAATCCAGGTTTGGTTCCTCCTTTTCTGGATTTCTCTTTTTCAACTAATATCCCAAATATGAAGGATAGCTTTTGTAGTTATCTTAAACATACTTTCCAACCACGTAATTTACACGAACCTCCACAACCATGAGAACATAAAAGACTTCCATACGTGTTAAACATAAGAACAAAGTACCAGAGCAGACTTGTCAGCTAAAACGGAATCAGCAACATCTTTCGCGCTCCACGTACTGGTGTCTTTAGATTTCAAGACAAGTGAGTTGGGGGGTCCTATCTGAAACAAGGAGTGAAAGTAAAAGTCTCAGGTGAAATACACTGAATTTTGTTATTTTTTCAGATTGTGGGTAACAATATAGTCAAATTAAATTACCGAAACTGAGATTATGAGATTATCAATAAAATCAACCCTCTCGGACACAATGCGAAGGCGTGCATCAGCTGTATAATTGCCAACAAATATATAGGTAAGCTCACAGATGATTACGTAATGCCTCGTTTCAGTAAAAAAAAAAAATGAAAATAAAAAAAATCAAGACATCATCAGAATTTCCACATAATCAGACTTTAATGAGATGGATTACAAAGTGATCATCCTAATTTTCATGATTAAAGATGTTAATAGCTGACTTACGGGACAGTGGTGCAGCTGAAGAATAACGTTCCGGCTTTCTAGATTCCACCCTTCAAATAGATGAAAAGAGTGAGGTTCCTACAATTTAGCGATGCAAAATCATAAAGTAGGGAACAAAATTCAAATAAATCCAATAAACATTGACTTATCTTTTTATTCTCGTATTCAAAGACATGGTATCATACTTTAACTTTTATATCATGCGATTCAGAATGCAGAAACAATATTTTGGAATATGGCCCAAAATTACATGGAGTTACGGAACAAGGGCTTAAAAAGTCAACAACTATATATTACTCCCTCCTATTTTTAATAAGTGTCGTTTTGAGAAGTTGCACAGTTATTAAGAATATTTTTTCTGCCAATAATAACCCTCGTTAATTAGGATAGAGATGAATGTTTTGTGAAAAGATGAAGAGTGAATATGAAAAGACGTAGTGTATTTATTAGCTAGATGAGGGTAATAATGGAAAAATATGTACAAAATAACCAAAACGACATTTATTTTATTAATAGTTGATAATGCCAAAATGACATTTAAAAGGAATAGGATGTAGTAGTTGATTAAAACAATCAAAAGTGAAAAATTCAATAACACCAAAATCACTGATTATCAAAATTTGAGCATCAGAGTAAGTGTTACCATTTGAAGACAAACTTATCAGACGGCAATTCTTTCGGATACATATACGAATAAGCATTAATATCATCAACGAAAATGTCCATTTTCAGCTCTTCCTCAACACTAGATCCTGTAGCAAATGCAACATCCATCGAGAATCTAATCAATTCCCATATTAAGACATCTACTCAAACGATGTCCGCTGAGAATAACGAAAGAATTGTTTCCATGCCCAACACGAAGACATTTTTATTAGAATACAAATATACATTCAAAAATGTTTTGGGTACTGTAATCCCACCCAGCCTTCATGTATCAGAAACAAGACCACTCATAGCAACTGGAAACACACATTAAAGAAAAAATAAGAATGCAAAAATGTAAATAACAGCTCAAGAACACACATGCTAAAACTCCGAAAATATATCGACAACATTGTAAGGAACTGGTAAAAATTCAGTCATTAGATAGCTTATAAGTCGGAATTCAATAAGAATCAAAGTAATTGGATTTTTTCAACACACCTGAAATTGGAAAAATTAGAGAAAATGAGGAAGAAAATCCAGCGAGCATTAAATCCCTCCTCAAAACCCCAATTTGCGAAGAATCAGTAAGACCAGCAGTTGTCTTCCTCATGCTACAGCACATTTTGGGTTTCTTATGGGAAGTAACAGACAATTTGAGAGCATTATTCCTGCAGCCAACGAAAACCAAAAGCACAAAGATAAAAATCATCAAAACCAACAAAAAATACACAGTTGCATATGTATGTATATAGTGTTAAATATATATACTGTAATTGAGAAAGAGGGAACCTAAAGACCGCGAGATTTGGAATGAGAGAGCGATGATATCTTATTGACGGAAGTGCTGTCGCCATTGGTGCTTGCACTCGTCCGCTGGGTTTGAAAGGATATAATTTGTATATCCAGAAAATTGCAAACTTTTTAGTTTCAAGGGACCAGTTTCAGAGGGGACCAGTTTGTTTCAGGATTTAACGTTAGTTTTGGGCTGAAACGAATCTGTTTGGGAGCAAGTTGCTAAGTCTCCGAATTACGTTATTAAAGTCAAAACCGACGTAGAGAAGATCAAAATCAACTTTACGAAGACCAAGAATTCGTGTTCTTCACGTTCTTGGGAAATCACGACGTTCGATTCAAAATCAAGCTGTCAAGCACTCGAAGAAACGTTATTTAAATTCAAGTTCAAGACCGGCAAAGATTGATGTAGAACGTAGTACAATTGGGAATAAAATGAGATACTCTCTCAAGAACGAACATTCAGAATTTTCAATTCATCAATAATCTGATGTTTATTTCGTTCCATACAGCATTAATACGAAAGGGAAATAAAATAAGAATCTTACTCTTGTCAAAACACTGCAAGCCCTTTATTTTTCTACCATAATTAATAAAGCAAGCAAAAGAAATAAAACTAAAAGAGTACTAATAATAATATGAAATAAATAAACTAAACTTGGAGTCGGTCGTATTTATTCAGATACGCGATCGCAGTCTCGTCTTCATCATCATCCCCCGGTTGAGGAGGATTCGGTCTCGAATCCGAACCGGTCTCGTCTTCATCGGAATTGTCGCCCACAAAAGACACCAAATGCTTCACATTGAACACATCCGACGTACGAATATGTGAAGGAAGACGAAGACAATAAGCATTCGGATTGATCTTCTCAATGACCTCCACCGGACCAATCTTGCGGGCCGACAATTTATTAAACTCGTGGGTCGAGAACCGGTCCTTCGTCAACACGGCCCAAACAAAATCACCAACTGAAAACTCGACATGGCGACGCCTCAAATCCGCGCGGCGCTTGTAGGCCTCGGTCGTGGCCTCCAGCTGGGCCCGCGCCGCCGCATGAGTCGCTTTCAGATCGGCGACAAGGTTGACAGCCCGACGATCGCCACCCACCGAAGACGGCAGCGCCACCAAATCCGATGGTCCGCGGGGCTGGATAGCATAAACGGTCTCGAACGGGGAGAGGCCCGTGGCCCTACTGACAGCCGAATTATGAGCAAATTCAGCCTGGCTCAAACGTTGCTCCCAACTGCGAAGATTATCGCCCACCAAGCAACGAAGTAAGTTGCCCAAAGAACGATTCACTACCTCTGTCTGGCCGTCCGTCTGAGGGTGGTACGCGCTACTGAAGTCCAAGCGAGTATTCGCCATGCGTCACAAACTACGCCAAAAGTGGCTGAGAAAGCGTGTGTCACGATCCGACACTATCGACGATGGAAGGCCACGGAGACGGTAAACCTCGCGAAAGAATAGCTGCGCCACATGAACCGCATCGGTGGTGCATTTGCACGGGATAAAATGAACCATCTTTGAAAATATGTCAACGACCACATAGATGGAGTCAAAACCCCGCTGAGTACGAGGCAAACCCAATACAAAATCCATGCTAATCGCACTCCACGAATGCGAAGGAATAGAAAGGGAGCGGTAAAGCCCGACGTTCGACGCAACCCCTTTCGAAACGTGACAGACACGACAACGCTCAACAAACCGGCCTACATCCCGACGAAGCGAAGGCAAAAAATAAGTCTGCGCGACCAAAAGAACCGAACGATCAAGGCCAACCTGACCAGCGCCATGCAGATCGCCAATGAGCTTCACGCGCAGACTACAGTCCGGAATACAAAGTCGCACACCTCGAAACAAAAACCCATAAGACAAGCAATAATCATCAACCGGACCGACCGCGAGGCGCTGGATAAAAGGCCCAAAAAACGAGTCATCAGCATAAAGCTCCTTCAACACATCGAACCCTACAACAAAAACTCGCATATCCGTCAACAATAGAGCCCGTCGGCTCAAAGCGTCGGCCACTTTGTTCGAAACCCCCGAACGATGCCGAAGGACAAAGGTAAACTGCTGTAGAAAAGCAGTCCACGAGGCATGACGAGCCAAAATATTATCTTGGGATGCGAGATGGCGCAAAGCCTCATGATCAGTTTGTACAAGATGAACTCACGATGAAAGAGGTAATGGCGCCAATGTCGGACTGCACGAACAATGGCATAAAACTCCACGTCATGTGTTGTACCGGGTCCTCGGGCCCGACAGCTTCTCGCTGAAGAACGAAACCGGACGGCCAGGAGCCCCAATCCTGACCTTCAAGGCGTCACAAGAGAGCTCAAACGGTCTCAAAAAATCTGACAAGACGAGCAGTGGAGCGGAAGTCAATTGCTCTTTATCAGAGCGAATGCAGCCTCAGCCTCGGGAGTCCAAACGAAAGACTTGCCAGTAAGGCAATTGGTTATAGGAGCCGTAATCATGCTAAAGTGGAGAAATGAAACGGCGGTAGAAGGAAGCTAGACCGTGAAAACTTCGAGCTTCCGTGAAAGTCAATGGAGATGGCCAATCACGGATAGCAGCAACCTTACCCTCGTCCACACGAATACCCTGTGCTGATATCACAAATCCCAAAAATAAAATAGAATCGACCAAGAAGAAACACTGACGAGAGCAGCAAAAAAAGACTCAGCACGCAACACTAGTAAGACCTCACGAACATGTTGCAAGTGCTCCTCTAGTGTCCTGCTGTAGACAAGAATATTGTCGAAATAAACGACAACACTCTTGCCGATAAAGTCCTGAAGTGCTTGGTTCATCACTCGCATAAACGTGCTCGGGGCATTAGACAGCCCGAAGGGCATCACCATCCACTCGAAAAGCCTCTCACGAATCTTGAACGCCGTCTTCCACTCGTCTCCCGGGCGAATCCTAATCTGATGATAACCGCTACAAAGATCCAACTTAGTGAAAATGGTAGCACCATGGACCTGATCCAACAAGTCATCCAACCGAGGAATTGGAAACTGGTACCGGACTGTGATCTTGTTGATGGATCGGCTATCCACACATATCCTCCATGAATCGTCCTTCTTTGGAATGAGAAGGGCTGGCACCGCACAAGGACTCAGGCTACGGCGGACCACACCACGCTGGAGGAGTTCCTCGACCTGTCGCCATAACTCCTCATGTTCTGCTGGGCTCATCCTATAGTGCGGTTGATTTGGCAAAGAAGCCCCATGAACTAAATCGATGTGGTGCTGGATGTCACGAAGTGGAGGCAAACCCGACGGGAGATCCTCTAGAAACACACCAGCGAACTCCGATAAAAGAGGACAAATGGCAGCCGGTGGTGCACTTCCCTCACCTGTGTCAACCCCAACGAGCAACAATACCAACGGGGCATCACGCATAGCCGACAAAAAGGCCGACTGCGAGAAAACAAAACCGGGGACGTGGAACTCGGCGATGGCGCGGGGCGAGGTGCAGTTGGCAACAAAATAATCTTCACCCTGCCAAAAACAAACGAATAAGTGTTGAGGCGACCGTCATGGGTCGCTGCCCGATCGTACTGCCACGGGTGACCCAACAACAAATGGCAAGCATCCATGGGAACCACATCGCACCACAACTTGTCCCGGTAAGTCAGACAAACAGAGAATGAAACAAGAGGCTGACGATCAACGGTAACTGCTGTCCCTTTCTGAATCCATGCAAGCGTATATGGATGAAGGTAGGGCTCAGTAGACAGCTGCAATTTGTCGACTGCCTCACGGGCGACGACATTCTCAGAAGAGCCAGAGTCTATAATAAAACGGCACACTTTGGTCCCAACCGTGCACGTAGACTCGAACAGATGGTGCCTCTCTGCGGGTGTATCAATCGACCCTCGTGGTACCAAACAAGAATGACGAAGGACCAGAGCCGTACCCACATCTCCGGCCACATACTCCTCAACCTCTCTTTGTTCGACATCGAACACCGCGGGTCCCATATAACCCTCGCCGGTAATAAAATCCCCCACATCCTCAGTGAACAATACACGTGGGGCCGCACCCTTCGGACATACCGCCTGCCGATGGCCAATCTCCCCACACCCGAAACAGCGGAGGCTCGCAACTGCACGGGAAGCCGCCGGTGTGAGCTGTTTTCCGCTACCTCCTGCTGGCCGCCGGTAAGGCCCGCCAGCCCCCGTAGTGCGCGCCGTGACTGCCCCTGGACCAATACCGCCACTCGCCGCGACCATGGGTCGTGGCTGAAACCCCCGGCGCCCGTTGCATCCCCGGGTGAGAGGTCGAACCGAACGTGGGACCTGACTTTTGTGCCTGCTGAACCTCAACAAGGAAAGCCTGTTGGTGAGCATCTGAAACTGAATCCGGGCGAAAGAGATTCAACGTGTCCCGCAGTGATGAACGTAACCCACCGACATAACGGGACACCAACTGATTTTTAGTCTCACGTAACTCAACACGGGTCAAGAGACGATAAACTCTGAAGTGTACTCATCCACCGAACGAGAACCATGTCGCAAATTCTGTAATTGCTGATATACGAGGCTATCGTAGTTGTAAGGCATGAACTCACGCTCCACAAATTTACGAAAGTTCATCCAAGAAGTTAATTCTGGCTTGCCCATACGATGCCGCATGCTCGTGAGTTGCACCCACCATGTTGCCGTCCTACCCAAAAAACGAGTAGCGACCAAATCAACCCGTCTATCCTCCAGGATCCCCTTAAATAGAAGCACAGCCTCATGTTCGCCTATATTCTTAAAGCTCAACCGCAAGTGTACGGCTTCGCTCGTAGTATGTGGCAAGCAAGGTCGTATCCCAAGAGACCAAACAACCAATTAATCAAGTACTAGATTATGATAGTGCCAATTTTATCTAGACAACCGAATATAAGATTGATTAACTAAACTAAGAAAATAATTCAAAAGATAATAAATCGATAACAAGAAAACAACTAGAAAACACTTAAAAAGAATATAAGAGAATGGTAGATTCTAAGACTATGGGTTCAATTAACAGTTGGGTTCCTTCAAATATATCACAATTAACTATTTTCTTTATCTACCCTATAAGACGATTACAAAATTAGCCTATCGTCCCTCTCGAGATCGATAAAACCGTAGATTAAATCACATATATTAGCGTCTCCACTCAACACATGCAATTCAACTCCAAAAAGATTAAAAGACCCAAAATCCTCACAACTATCTACTAATCTCTCGATTCAAGCAAATAAATTGTGTCAAATATTAAAGATCTAATATTGAACTCATCTCTCGAATTATGAACAATGTCATCAAACATGTAAAAGCAATGGCCAGTTGCAATTCATGAAATAAGCACGAAATATTTGAATAGGGTTCAAAAGAAAACGATCAATTATAATAAATCATCCAAAAATCCCAAACTATTAATCTACTACCATGTCTTAGAATCAAAGAAGATTAGCTACTCATGTTTGAAATCAAATACATAGACATATTCAAAATCAACATGAGAAAACAAGTTCAAAAGATAGAAAGAAAAACTAGTAAGCTTGTCGTCGATCTTCTCTTCTTCCCAATTGCTTCTCTTGCATGTTCTCTGACTCTCTTCTTGCGTAATCACGTTCTAGGGCTCAAGATCAGGTAAATAGGTCTTTTTATATGTCCAAAAGTCCTCTCCTAAGAGAAAAAGGTAAGCGATTAAAAACTGCCCGCGTCGCGACACGACCTGACACGCCCGTGTCACTGGTCGTGTCACAGGTCGTGTCAGGTATCTGGGCCTCGAATTCTTTCTGTTGAGGTGACATGGGTCGTGACACGGGCTGGTTGGTCGTGTCACGGGTCGTGTCACACCACAGCATGCACGTTTTAGTCCGTTTTGCTCGTTTCTTCCATTTCTCTCATTCGTGCATCAATCTTTCATCATCCCGGGGGTCCTAGGTACTCCACGTGCACCTCCAATAGCCACAAGCTCTACAAATATGTGAAAATATCTACAAAACAAGAACGCGTAACACCTTTCCAACAAATATAGAATTAAAGCACAAATATGCAATTTATACACCAATAAGGCGACAAATAAGCTCTAGATACTATACGAATATGGTGTAAAATCACACATGAAAAAACCCCCAAACTTAAACCATTGATAGTCCCGATCAATGCATCAAACTCATATCAACACACAAGTAGAAGTAATCACACTCTCAAAGTCAATCATACACATCATCAATAGACATCAGGCAAGTAACATACTAAATTCCAGATTTTTCAAACAAAAAGAATGCTTCATCAAACTCATGGTCAATGCTTTCAATCCACAAACCTCACCGGATAAGTGTATACTCTCACTCTCGAAAGTGTATAGGGAAATAATCGCTCAAATCAATTCAATGTCAAAGAATTACCATAAGCTTGCAAATCGTCTACTATCTCCACCACCTATTGTGCATACACTTCATGAATCAAAAAGGACTTTTATTTGGTTGTAATGTAGGCTCTTTGGTTAGGGTAGGAAATATATGGATAAAGTGACGAAACTCGAGCATCTAGAACTACAAAACATGAACTACACCATTTCATCACCCACCACACAAAATCAAACCACTCAAACTCAATCCATACCCCTTTCAATCAACTCTCAAGCTATAAGAAAATAAAAATCAAACCAAACTAAAAACTGCCTTTATTCGAATCAAGGCTATCTATATACACAAATTCATCAACTTGACTTTCTTTTTTTTTTCTTTTTTTTT
>CACSLK010006441.1:3467456-3492457 GCA_902706635.1 Striga hermonthica
ATGTACAAATATTCATAGGCTCATCAACCTCAAACTTACATCATCAAACTTCCCTACTCATCCCTTTATCACCACAACAAAACACTCATCCTCTTTTCACATAATGTAATCTTAAATGCTCAAGCAAGGACAAGGAGAAAATATAGATATAGCTCAATATGTGGCTTTCAAGAAAATAGGCAAAAGCTCAAAAGGGTTAACTAGGGAATATAACTATCAATCGGTAAGCTAAAAGGTCAAAAAAAAGCTCAAACAAAAAATATGCCTTAGATCATTTTCACAAAAATGCACACACCATGTGGTCTCGACATAGATACCAATGCAAGTTCTAGAATTCCATTAACAATGAACGAGACACTCAATCAACAAAATATAAGGCTCAAAATCTCACAAAGGATCATATATTCATGGATCAAAAACATCAACCAATTCATTCAAATTCACAACTCAATTCATCATCAAATTCCATCACCTAGCACATTATGCCCGAATTCCATATCAAATATGCACAAGAGACTCATTGAGGTGAATTCAAGTAGATCAACTACAACTATTCAAATCCTAAGAAAGCAATAAACGTGCTAAAGCAATAAACCTAACATGCAACTACATGAAATGCAAAATAACGCAAGATATCTTGTTATCTTCTCTCTAAACTTCTCAAATCAAAATATCACATCTCCCCCCAAACTTGAATGAAATTATATGAAGCACATAAGGGAAGAATAGAATTTCAATAAAAGTAAAATAGAAAAGACTCACAAAACATTACTGGAGAGGTGACAATTGTCGATATGGATCTCGAAGCATGTCCTTCGTCATGTAAATCTCTCCACGTAGTGTTCTGCAAGGAAGAAAAACAAAATATCAAACAAATCAAAAATATAACTAACTAAAAAAAAATAAAATAAAATAAAAATAAAATAAAATAAATAAATAAAAAAAATAAAGCAGTAAACATTGGGTTGCCTCCCAACAAGCGCTAAGTTTAACGTCTTCAGCCAGACGCCTGTAAGAATCACGGCTCCTTCAAATTCATGTAGGACAACTTCTCATTTTGGTACGAACGAAAGTAGTGCTTTATCCGTTGTCCGTTGACTACACAGGTCTCGTTGTCTCGTGCAACCAATTCCTCTTCCTCCTTTGTCATTACTGTCATTCCTCCCTTTTTCGGTACAACGTGCATCGGGCTCACCCACTCACTATCAGAAATAGCAACTATAATCCCTAAATATGAACATGTCAAATGATCTGGCAATGGTTTGAGCTCCAAAATCGGTGCGTCAGGCTTTGGAGGACTTGATTCGGACAAAATTGGGGCGGAAACACCTGACACGACCTCCGACACGGTCGACACGACCGTGTCACGACCGTGTCCCGATTTTCCCTCAAAAAGCAGTGTCTGCAGTTCTGACACGACCACCTGACACGACCCGTGTCGCAGGTCGTGTCGGGTCTGGGCGGATTTTTCAACTTCCAGGTTTCTAGCACGACCACCGGACACGGGCTGTTTGGTCGTGTCACAGCCCGTGTCACCTCTGCAGAGCCTATTTTTGCATCTTTTCTTCTCCTTTTCGATCCCCAAACTCAAAATCTCTTTCGGCGTGCTTTTCTCCTGCGTAGAATCCAAAGAAAACACACATTCATATAAGTTAGAGTCATTCAATTCAAGTATCGAAACATTAGGAGAACAAGAATTAATCAATCCATATTCCAAAGAATCTCTAGACAATGTATGATCAAGATGGGACAAGACGCATGAATCTATAGTATCAAGAAAGTTACAATGCACATTATTATCATGAAATTTCATAGCATTATAAAACGACACATGCTCATCATTAACACGCAAAGTAAGTTCTCCCTTTTTGACGTCAATCAACGCATCTCCCGTCGCTAGAAACGGTCTTCCTAGAATCAATGGCACCTCGTTATCTTCCTCCATGTCCAACACAACGAAATCCACTAGAAATATAAATTTATCAATCTTGACAAGCACATCCTTGACAATCCCTTTCGGATACGTAATCGAACGATCTGCCAACTTTAAGGTCATCGTAGATGGCTTCACTTCTCCTAATCCGAGCTTCCTGAAAATTGACAAAGGCATGAGATTAACACTAGCACCAAGATCACATAAAGCATTGTTAATGGAAATATTTCCAATAGTGCAAGGAATCGTAAAGCTCCCGGGGTCCTTAAGCTTCTGAGGAATCGTGCGTTGTATGATTGCACTACGCTCTTCCGTTACGGTCACCGTCTCATGTTCATCAATCTCCTTCTTCTTCGCAAGTCGTTGAGGAAACGATAAAGGGATAGAAAGTTTAGGAGAGCCAAAGTTAGAATTAAATGTAATCCCAGGCCTCAACGTTGTTACCACACTTGGTTTTTTCTCCGACATATCTGGACCTTCATACTCTGTTTCAGCTCGTAGATAGATAGCATGACATTGCTCTTTCGGGTTCAACTCGGTATTGCTCAGAAATTGACTCCTTTGGTGCTGGCTTCCCACGGCTTTGGCCAGTTGGCCGATTTGCATCTCCAAATTTTTCAGTTGAGCTCCCACTGTCGTAGCCAGTTGTGTCACTTGATTCTCAATCTTGTCCAACTTCTCCTCATCTCTGTTGAAACGATTTCTCGTCTCATTCATGAAAGTTGCCAAGATACTTTCCACATCCGTCTTCTTCTCTTCGACAATCTCGCCATTCACTACCTTGAACCCCGGTGGTGGTTGGAGCACGTTCTTCGTATTTCCATAGAAAAAATTCTCATGATTCCTATTATTAGGGTGATAGAAACCCGACATCAAATTGGAGCGATAATTGTTGAAGTTCCGATTATTGATAAAGTTAGCCTCTTCTAAGGGGTCTGGTGGTAACATTGTGCCTTGTACCCCACACATCTCATCAACCCCTTTTGTCAATGCATTCAATTTCGTCGTCAAGAACGACATTTGAGCTGCTAACTCCTTAATTGGATCAGAAGACGTCACCTCCGCCACTCGTCTAATGCTCGACCTCTCGGAAGGCCACTGATAACTGTTCACGGCCATCTCTTCCAATAAGTTGTATGCTTCCTCCGGTGTCTTAGCCAATAAAGCTCCTCCAGCAGCCGCATCTACGAAGGCTCTCGTTTGCCCCAACAACCCGTTATAGAAGAAACAAAGTTGTTGATCATCTAGAAAACCATGTTGAGGGCATCTTCGCAACAACTCTCTAAATCGATCCCAAGCTTCATATAAAGGCTCCGAGTCTTGCTGCTTGAATTGAGTAATCTTGCTTTTGAGTTGCATCGACTTGCTTGGAGGAAAATATTTAAGCAAGAACTTCTGGTTCAACTCCTCCCAAGTCTTAATGCTCCCATCAGAAATCATCGACAACCAACTCCTAGCTTTATCCCTTAGAGAAAAGGGAAATAGACGCAGCCGTATGGCATCCTCGGAGACACCATTATACTTGACCAAGTCACAAATTTGCAGAAACTGGGTCAAGTGTTGATTCGGATCCTCGGTCGGGTGTCCGCCAAATTGGTTGTTTTGCACCATCGAGATATAAAAAGGCTTCAACTCGAAATTATTCGCATTGACGGGTATATGCGCAATCCCGCCAAAATTCTTGTTAAATTCAGGCCGAAAGTGGTCACGAATTGCTTGCTTCTGTTGTTCTTGCTCTGCCATTATGCACTTTGACTTGCCCCTTCTTTTTCTAGTTGTTGCGCTATTGCGTCTAGCGAATGCTTCAACTTCGTCAATCAAGGGTTGTAGTGGTGCACTTTTAGAGCGAGTTAACATGCACGTCCTGAAATCAAGAATAAGAAAGGTTATGTCACAAATAAATAAAAATATCTAAATTAAAATTTTCACTACCTATCCTAATATTGATATAACTAATTAAATTGGTCCCCGGCAACAGCGCCAAAAACTTGTTCGCCTATATTTTTAAAGCTCAACCGCAAGTGTACGGCTTCGCTCGTAGTATGTGGCAAGCAAGGTCGTATCCCAAGAGACCAAACAACCAATTAATCAAGTACTAGATTATGATAGTGCCAATTTTATCTAGACAACCGAATATAAGATTGATTAACTAAACTAAGAAAATAATTCAAAAGATAATAAATCGATAACAAGAAAACAACTAGAAAACACTTAAAAAGAATATAAGAGAATGGTAGATTCTAAGACTATGGGTTCAATTAACAGTTGGGTTCCTTCAAATATATCACAATTAACTATTTTCTTTATCTACCCTATAAGACGATTACAAAATTAGCCTATCGTCCCTCTCGAGATCGATAAAACCGTAGATTAAATCACATATATTAGCGTCTCCACTCAACACATGCAATTCAACTCCAAAAAGATTAAAAGACCCAAAATCCTCACAACTATCTACTAATCTCTCGATTCAAGCAAATAAATTGTGTCAAATATTAATGATCTAATATTGAACTCATCTCTCGAATTATGAACAATATCATCAAACATGTAAAAGCAATGGCCAGTTGCAATTCATGAAATAAGCACGAAATATTTGAATAGGGTTCAAAAGAAAACGATCAATTATAATAAATCATCCAAAAATCCCAAACTATTAATCTACTACCATGTCTTAGAATCAAAGAAGATTAGCTACTCATGTTTGAAATCAAATACATAGACATATTCAAAATCAACATGAGAAAACAAGTTCAAAAGATAGAAAGAAAAACTAGTAAGCTTGTCGTCGATCTTCTCTTCTTCCCAATTGCTTCTCTTGCGTGTTCTCTGACTCTCTTCTTGCGTAATCACGTTCTAGGGCTCAAGATCAGGTAAATAGGTCTTTTTATATGTCCAAAAGTCCTCTCCTAAGCGAAAAAGGTAAGCGATTAAAAACTGCCTGTGTCGCGACACGACCTGACACGCCCGTGTCACTGGTCGTGTCACAGGTCGTGTCAGGTATCTGGGCCTCGAATTCTTTCTGTTGAGGTGACATGGGTCGTGACACGGGCTGGTTGGTCGTGTCACGGGTCGTGTCACACCACAGCATGCACGTTTTTGTCCGTTTTGCTCGTTTCTTCCATTTTTCTCATCCGTGCATCAATCTTTCATCATCCCCGGGGTCCTAGGTACTCCACGTGCACCTCCAATAGCCACAAGCTCTACAAATATGTGAAAATATCTACAAAACAAGAACGCGTAACACCTTTCCAACAAATATAGAATTAAAGCACAAATATGCAATTTATACACCAATAATGCGACAAATAAGCTCTAGATACTATACGAATATGGTGTAAAATCACACATGAACACCTCAACCGAAGCCCACCACTCAACGAAATCCGACCCGTCCATGCCACCAGCAAACTCCAGAATATCCACCCAAAACCCCGTTTCCCATTGTGACTCATTGCCTCATTCTATCGGACGCCTTCCGTCACGGTGGTACTGACCAAAATGTTAACCTCTCTCGCCTCCACCATATGCTGCCCGTCACGGGCGAGCGCGATTCACGGCATTCCCAGCCACGTCCGCGCTCTCCGTCGTCCTCAAAATCTGAGCCCGAGTCCCAGCGTTGCGCGGCGCGCCTTCTGCCCACGGTACCCTCCCCGGGGAACCGGCCAAACCTGTCGTCAAACTCGCTGCCACTGCCATTGTCCTCGAACTCGTCCCTGCGGTAAACCCTAGCTTCGTGCCTCCTCTCTCCGCCGCCGACAAACTGCTGTTGACGACGCTTGCGATGGTCGCAGAGGTCCTCCCTCGCAAACGGATTTTCCATGCTCAGCGTCTCGTCATCACCGGACAGAGGCAGTGATGTCGCCGGTGGGGTTCCCCGCCGCCACGTCCTCCCCTACCTCCGTGCAACACTCCGTGTGCGCCCCAGTCGTCGGCATCGCGGTTTGTACGAACCTCCGTCATCATGGTACGCATAGCTATTTGTTATGTTTTTGTGCTTATTTTTATGTGTTTATATGTGTGTTCGAGTCGATTTTAGGTTCGTTTTAGTGTCAACCGGTCCATTTTATCGTTTTCCGGGTGTTTTTGTGTTTCTCGTTTCATTTCGTATTTTGGCGTACTTTTCCGTGTTTTGGTTCAATTTTCAGGTTTGTTCCGAGGACGAAAGGAAAGAGTCGAGCCAATTTCAGAAACGAGTGTGCCGAAGGATTTCGAGTCAATTCCGAGATGTTTCGAGCCATTTGCCTTAGTCGAAGCTCACGGATGGGCCATTACCCGCAGCACGGCTCGCGCGCTCACGGAAGGCCCGGCGAGGTCGAGAGCACCCGCACACGCATGCCTCACTCGCGCCCATCACTTGCATTCGCGAGCCGGCGGAAATGGCCGCGACCTCGAGAGCATCCACACGCCCGCACGCCAATGTCGCGCGCTCGCGAAATATTCCGCGTGGTCGAGAGTACCGCAGGTCACAGCGCTTGCCAACACTCGCGAGTTCGCGAAAGAAACTGCGACGTCGAGAGTCTCGCATCCCAGCGAGCTCGTGCTGTCCGCCTTCCCGCGCGCTCACGGAAAGTTCCGCATAGTCGAGAGTCCCGCACCCCAGCATTTCGTGCACGCCCGCGACTCGCGGATCTGGTCGCGCCGTCGAGAGTGTCGCCTACTGCTGCATGCGCCCGTGCTATCCTTTGCCCGCGTGCTCGTGGATCCGCACGCGCCATCGAGAGCCCTACGCCCCGCGCGCGCCTGCGCCAACCCGTGCTCGCGAACTCGCGGATTTTGCAGCTACCTCGGGAGTGTTTTAGTAAATGTGCATGTTTTAGTGTGTGTTTTGTGGTGTAGCTATATATAGACATCTTGCTTTGTATATTTGGGAGATAACCCTCATTTCCCAACTTTTAAGTTGGGAATTCCTCTCTATTTTCTCTTTTTCTTTTTTTTTTTTTATGCTTTGGTTTTGATCTTATGAATCAAGTTTTCCGGCGAATTTCCGGCGACATTGTTTCGAGTAAAGTTTCGAGATTTTGACTCCGTTTCTTCTTCCAAGTGCGTGTAAGAGTGGGTACTTAGTCTTAAGCCTCATTACTTCGTATATCTTTGTTTGCTTTCGTGAAAATTTATATTGTGCTTGAGTTGGTTGGAGGAAAAGATTGAATCTTTGGATCGAGAATGCTTGACTAAGTGTGATTAGGAGTTAAATGCTTGCTCGTTTTGTGCTAGAGCTTGGTTTAGCTTCCTAGGGTTTAAGCTAGCATGGCAATGTTCGGTTATTTGTGCATGTTTGATCATAGTGACTCCGGCGAACCAAAATCTCTCTTTCCCCCTTGATTTCTCTCATCTTCTTGCGTGCTTTAATTGCTTTCAATGCTCTCAATTTCGTAGATTAGTTTAGTTTAAATCGAACCCCTCAATTCAAGTGATTATCATGTTTAGGATCTTTTTGGTTGTGTGACTTTGACGACTAGGTAGTGAACGAAGCTCCGAAGAGCCTTTATTTGAGAAAGACCCGAGTCGGGTAACTCGGTTACCACATGCCCAAAAATACTACAAACAATAGCCTGCTGCAATTCTTCGATCCTGGTGTTGATGTCGGTGAAACGTTCATCCATCCCTTGAAATCGATCTTCCATCCTCTGGAATCGTTCTTCAACGATGTTGTCGTTTCACCTTGGCGGCATCGTGGATCGCTGCTGGTCTCTGATACCAACTGATGTAGAGCGTAGTACAATTGGGGATAAAATGAGATACTGTCTCAAGAACGAACAATCAGAATTTTCAATTCATCAATAATCTGTTGTTTATTTTGTTCCATACAACATTAATACGAAAGGGAAATAAAATAAGAATCCTACTCTTGCCAAAACACTGCAAGCCCTTTATTTTCCTACTATAATTAATAAAGCAAGCAAAGGAAATAAAACTAAAGGAGTACTAATAATAATATGAAATAAATAAACTAAACCCGGAGTCGGTCGTACTTATTCAGATACGCGATCGCGGTCTCGTCTTCATCAGAGATCAAACTGAAGATTCATATCCAAAAGTCTCAAATTCATTCGACGATTGTTCTTGAAGAAATTAATCAGAGAAAAATAGAGATTTGTAATCCACTATATTTAATTTGATCCGTTGAAAATCATTGGTACTAATTTCTCGTGTTTATTAATTCAATAACACGAAATTTTGTGTTACAAATTTCTAGCACACTCGGTGGGACATCTGTACCTCTCATCTCTTTTTTTCAAGATATCTAAGTGCAACGATAACTCCTCCCATGTCAACTTCTTCAAGTTCTGCAAGCGGAAGTCTTGGTGTCATTGCAAGACGCATGACTAAAAACAAGAGTGTATCTCTAGAAGTAAATTCTCACAAAGTTGAGGAAAATAGGCCGCCTTTAATTAATATAAACCAAGAGGAAGATTTGAGAGACGATGCTTCATCAACACCATTCTCAATGGAGGCATCTGTTATGATGGCGAATGCATCAACCACTGAAGAGCAACTTGCAACCATGGCAAAAACAATGGAGGCACTAATGAAACATGTCCAAGATCAAGACTCCACAGTTTTAAAGTTGTTAGAAAGGGTCGACAAAGCTGAGACTAGCCGTGTTGAGGGCAAGGAAGATGAAACACATGATGAAGAAGAAACTTCTAAAGAAGATGAAGTGAAACAAACTGAAAAAGAGAAGACTTCGTCTGAAATCCATGTTTCTTCAAGTGGACACATACCAGTTGACCAACTCAAAGAATTTATCATGGGAACTATCAAGGACAAATTTGATGGAGGCTCCAAGTCATCTTTGACTTATTCAAAGCCATACACCCAAAGGATTGATAGCTTGAAGATGCCTACTGGATATCAACCGCCCAAATCCCAACAGTTCGATGGTAAAGCTAGCCCGAAACAACACATAACTCACTTTATTGAGACTTGCAACGATGCTGGAACATATGGGGATCATCTGGTAAAGCAGTTTGTTTGATCATTGAAGGGAAATGCTTTCGAGTGGTACACCGACTTGGAGGCAAATTCTATTGATAACTGGGATCAACTAGAACAAGAGTTTCTCAATCGTTTCTACAGCACGCGAAGGACGGTCAGCATGATTGACCTCACTCATACAAAGCAGTGGGATGAAGAGTCTGTTATTGAATACATCAACCGGTGGAGAAATCTAAGTCTCAATTGCAAGGATCAAAATGTGCACTCAAGGGATGAATTGGGGTCTCTGATACATTCTGCGAGGAATTCAACCGAAGCCATTTGAAGGACTAGCCACTCGAGCACATGATATAAAGTTAAGCTTGTCTGCAAGCGGGGTCAAGAATCCACCTGTCCATGAGTCTCAAAGATTTAAGGACTGAAATGATGCCAAGAAAAGGGGGCAAGTTCTCCTCTAGAGCGCCTAACAAAGAGGTAAAAGTAGCAGTGGCGGTCAATGCGAGACCCATCAAACTCAAGGGAAACACAAGTGAAAAGGTTGTGGAAGAGAAAGAAGTTCCTCAAGAAAGGGGGCAAAGAAAATTAACCTTGAAGAAGATGCAAGCCAAACAATATCCTTTCCTTGACTCTGATGTTTTTGGAATTTTTGACGATTTGATTCCGGAACAACTTATTGAACTGCCGGAGATAAAACGACCTGAAGAAGCAGGACAAGTTGACAACCCAAAATACTGCAAGTGCCATCGTCTGGTAAGTCACTCCATCAAAGATTGCTTTGTCTTTAAAGATGGAGTTATGCAGCTAGCAAGACAAGGAAAAATATCGCTTGAAGAAGACAAAGGGACTGCAAACTTTGCTTCAATTGTGAACTGCAAGGAAGGATATGGAAGTTTCGCGTGTAACGTAACGGGCGAGAAAGATGATGTCCCAAGTGATGAGGAGTCAACTGATGAAAAAGAACAATGTGACTATGAATACAATGACGCGGCAGTCACCTTCACGGATGAAGACTTGTTGTTGGGCTCAAAACGTCATAATAGACCTTTATTCGTAACTGGTTACACTAGAAAGAAAGATGAATCGCATATTGATAGATGGAGGTTCTGCTGTAAACATTTTGTCTCTGCGTACTCTAAAAGAGCTGGAGGTCCCGATGGATGAACTCTGAAATAGTCGGTTGATGATTCAAGGCTTTAACCAAAGGGGGAAACGAGCTCTAGGCATAATTAGGTTGAAGTTAGTAATCAGGGAGATGACTTCAGATGCTCTTTGCCATGTGATAAATGTCAAAACCTCTTATAACATGTTATTAATACTGCCAAGATGGTGTAGCAAGAAAAGTTCTTGGAGATGATAAGCCTTTTACTGAAGTTGAGTCTTATTTCGCCGATGCCAAGTACTATTTTGAAGATACCAATTCTACTCGCAATAAAGAAACTCCCATCAAACAACAAAGTGATGCCAAAGAGAGGAAAGCCAAACATCTCGTTGGGAATGGCCCTCTTGATGGACTGGTGTTGATGTTACCTAGTTTCGATGTCAATAAACCAACCACGCAACCCCTGGGAAAGTTTGTCTGCCAATCTAAGGAGCTGAGACGAATCACGGAGGGGAGCTTCAAAATTCTAAGTATTACGACCCAAAAGCGTATAAACTTCTTGTCAAATCTGGGTACGATTCAAAAGAAGTGAGTACTTAGGGAACACTTATTCCGCAAGCAGCAAAAACTCAAAAGAAGGATACTGGAGTTTCAAAAACTAGAGTTGGTCTCGGATTTGTAGCACCAAATCCAGTTCGAATCGCTATAAAATGAGTCAATTCTAATCATGTGTTCGAGGAAGGATTTTCATCCACTGATCATTTGAAGGATGGAGAAAGCATCGTTTCATCTATTCAAGTGAATCCTCGAAACATCGGAAGCTCCTTACATCGAAGAATCGCTGCATTGGTGAAAAAAAGGTTTATTAATGAAGGCAATACCACTTTGCATTTGCCTTGTGTCGTAAGAAGAGACGGACGAGTTAGAACATGTATTGATTTTAAGAGCCTTGGTAGCCTTGCTGAAGATGTTGCATATGTTAACCATATTACCATATGTGAAGATGTCCAAGAAAATGAAGAAGATGCTGAGGATGCCCCTACTGAGCTCGAAGAAGGAGTTAAGGCTACGGTTGATGAGCTGAAAGAGATCAACTTAGGAGACGTGAAAAATCCTCGACCAACTTATATCAGTGCCCTTTTGACTAGTGATGGGGAGGAGGCTTATGTCGAGCTGCTTCGTGAATATAAAGATGTGTTCGCTTGGTCATACAAAGAAATGCCTGGGTTAGATTCTAAAATGGCGGTGCATAATTTGTCCGTGAGAAAAGGAGCACGACCTGTTAAGCAAGCTCAACGATGCTTTCGGCCCGATTTGATTCCATTGATTGAAGTTGAAGTGAACAAGCTCATCGAGGTCGGGTTTATTCGAGAGGTCAAATATCCCACATGGATCTCAAGCATCGTTCCTGTGAGAAAAAAGAATGGCAAAGTTGGAGTCTGTGTTGACTTTTATTAGCCATTCAGATTGAAGAGCGGGTACTAATATTAGAGATCTAAATGAAGCATGCCCAAAAGACGATTTTCTGTTGCCCATAACTGAACTCATGATTGATGTAACTACGGGCCACGAGGCATTGTCTTTCATGGATGGGTCATCCGGGTACAACCAAATACACATGTCAAGAGATGAAGAATTGACTGCATTACGTACGCCGAAAGAGATATACTGTTACAAGGTGATGCCATTTGGGTTGAAAAATGCTGGAGCTACATACCAACGGGCTATGCAAAGGATTTTTGATGATATTCTTCACAAAAGCATTGAATGTTATGTTGATGATGTGGTTGTGAAGTCAAGAAAGCGAGAAGATCACCTTAGAGATTTGAAAAGGGTTTTTGAACAGTTAAGGAGATATCAACTCAAGATGAATCCACTCAAGTGTGCGCTTGGTGTCAAGTCTGGAAAATTTCTTGGGTTCATTGTTCGTCATCGAGGGATAGAGATCGAGCAAGCAAAGATTGATGCTATTTTGAGAATCCTCGAACCTCGTTATATTCATGAACTCAAAAGCTTACAAGGAAAACTGGCGTACCTTCGAAGATTCATATTGAATTTAGCTGGCCCTTGTCAACCGTTCAACCGTCTTATGAAGAAAGATGTTCCATTTGAATGGGATAAGTCTTGTGAGAATGCTTTTGAAAGCATAAAGGCGTACTTAATGAAGCCTCCTGTGCTGGTTGCCCATGTGGTCGATCGTCCGTTGATTCTTTACATAGCCGCTCAAGAGCGTTCCGTTGGAGCTCTGTTGGCTCAAGAGAATGATAATGGAAAAGAAAATGCTTTACACTTCCTTAGTAAAATGATGATGCCAAACGAATTGAACTACTCACCCATCGAGAAGATATGCTTGGAGTTAATCTTTGCGATCCAAAAGTTAAATCATTACTTTCAAGCTCATATAGTTCGTCTCGTCTCGAAAGCCAATCGACTTAAGTATGTTATGAGGAGGTTGGTACTCTCCGATAGACTTGCAAGGTGATACCTTCAATTGCAGCAATTTGAAATCATCTATGTCCCTCAAAAGGTTGTAAAAGGTCAAATCTTGGCAGACTTCTTAGCCCGACGAAGATGAACTGGTCATTAAGGTAACTCCGCCATGGAAGATGTATTTTAGTGGAGCGGCCCATCGAGAAGAGGCAGGTGCTGGAGTCGTACTTGTGACATCTAATGGAGAATTTCTGCCTTACTCGTTAACTTTGACTCAGAATTGCTCAAATAATGTTGTTGAGTATCAAGCTCTTATACTTGTGTTGGAGATGGCAGTTGACATAAAGCAACTACGCTTGAATGTGTATGGAGACTCTAAACTCGTGGTTTAATCAATTACTTGGAGAATATGAGGTGAAGAAACCTGAGTTGCTTCCGTATGTAAACTATGCCAAGAGACTTATGGGATGGCTTGGTGATGTAACGATCGATCATGTGCTGAGAAAGAATAATAAGCAAGCCGACGCCCTCTCAAAACTTGCTTCGATGCTCACCTTGCCCAAAGATAAAGCTCATGTTCCTGTTTGTAGGAATTGGGTAGTACCACCAATCTTTGATGATGATGAAGATGATGAGAAAAGACTGGAAGCTCAACAAAGACTATAATGTTACCAAGCGCGTCTCTCTAAGGCATTTAACAAGAAAGTTCGATCGCGCTCCTTTCAAGTGGGTGATTTAGTTCTTGCTGTGAGAAGACCGATTGTGATGACACATCGTGTTAGGAATAAGTTCACGCCAAAGTGGGATGGTCCATATGTTGTAAGGGATGTTTATACCAATGGCACCTATAAGGTGGTAGCTGAAGATGGTCTGGTAGTTGGTCCTATCAACAGGAAGTTCTTGAAACGCTATTATGCGTGATCTACCTGCATGTACCTTTAAAAAAAATAAAAAAAGGAAAAAAAAATTAAAATCAAAAAGAAAAATAAAAAAAGAAAAAGAAAAAAAAATAATACTCCTGACCCGCATGAGTATAAATTTTGAACGGTAATTATCAAAAAGCTTTGCATGTGATTAAACTGCTAAATTCTCCACCAATGTAAGTATAAGTGGTTAAACTGTTAATTCTCCCACTAAGGTGTTATGTGGTTAAACCTAACACTCTACTTTGTCTAAAGTAGTTAAAGAATAGTCACTCCTGGCCCGCATGAGTATAAACTGTGCACGACACCCATAAACAAATTTATGTTGATGTTACTTTGAACTATGTTATGACTTGATCCTTTTAAAATGTATGTAGGCAGCTTGGATAATTTTTAAGTTCAGTCATGTTCTTGAAAGAAGATTATTTTGAAAAAAAAAAAAAGCTCCTAAATGCGAGTCTAAACTATTTAACAAAACTCATTGATACGAGTATAAACTGTCTACAAGTCAAGTCAAGATCTCCTTCACAAGAGAATAAAAGGTCTACATGTCAAATATGAAGGCTTCTTAACATGAGTATAAACTGTTTATAAATTAAATCAAATGAGAGCTCCTAAACATGAGCATAATCTGTTTACAATGGAAAAAAGAACTATTTAACAAAACTCCTTAATACGAGTATAAATTGTCTACAAGTGAAGTCAAGATCACATTCACACGAGAATTAAAGGTCTGCATGGTAATATGAAAGCTTCTTAACATGAGCATAGTCTATTTACAAGAAGAAAAAACTCCTAAATATGAGTCTAAACTATTAATAAAGCTCATTGATAAGAGTATAAACTATCTAAAGTCCTCAAATGAAAATTCTCTGTGATGCATGAGACGAAATTGCATGTTACTCCTGGCATGCACGAGTATAAACTTTGACAGTTTTCCCTTGAAAGAAAATGTTCTTTCAATCACATTTTGACTCAGAATTGATCCCTTAAATAGTTGGCTCAATTTTTGGATGATTGCTCCATTATGTCTTTTGAGATCTCCAGTTAAACTCACTCTACTCCACAAGCTTGTTGATGGTAAAGTTTCTCTATGATTTTTGATAGATGAGCTTCATGTCTTTGAAAATCGTATGGCATATCTCCATGATCTAAATCATTCACATCATGTTGATCGTCTACGCCCGACAAAGTGCTATGTGGTGATGAGTTATTCAATTGTGTGTGTTTGCATGCTGAAAGATATTGTTGAACCATGAATTACTATGTGGTGTTGATTTGGTTCATGGCCTTTGTCCGTTGATAATGTGTCAATTATGTAGTGGGAAAGTACTTCTTTTGTTTACAAATGATCCGTTGAAAATCATTTGTACTAATTTCTCGTGTTTATTAAGTCAATAATACAAAATTTTGCGTTACAAATTTCTGGCACGCCCAGTGGGATTTTTCATAAGAAAATTGTAACGCAAAATTTTGTATTATTGAATTAATAAACACGAAAAATTAGTACAAATGATTTTCAACGGATGAAATGAAAAATAGTGGATTACAAATCTCTATTATTTCTCTGATTAATTTCTTCAAGAACAATCTTCGAATGAATTTGAGACTTTTGGAGACAAATCTTCAGTTTGATCTCCGCCGGTCTTGAATTTGGATTTAAATAGCATTTTCTTCGAGGGTTTGACAGCTTGATCTCGATCGAACGTCGTGATTTCCCAAGAACGTGAAGAAGGCGAATCCTTGGTCTTCGCCGTAAAGTTGATTTTGATCTTCTCTACGCCGGTATTGACTTTAATAACGTAATTCAGAGCCTGGCAGCTTGTTTCCGGATTGTTCATCAGTTTTGGGCTTGAACGCGCATGAATCTTCCTTCGGATCTTCAAGAACGCCTTTAAATCTTTGAGAGAATTTCGCTGAGAAAATTCTTTAGAGCTCTTGAACTTGAAACTTGAATTATGAATATGAATTGTGTCTTTTTTTCACCTTAGGGAGAACCCATATTTGTAGGTGTTGGGAGAGAGAGTATTGGAAAAGAAGACTTCAATTTGATTGGTCCATGAATTTCTAATATTTATCTCTTACTAATTATTTAAAGAGAAATTAGAAGAAAAAGTCTTGGAAAAGAAGATTTCAATTTGATTGGTCCATGAATTTCCAATTATTTATCTCTTTAATAATTAATACAGAAAAAATAATTATTTATTTTACTCTCCCAGAAAATGACATGTGGCATTCTTTAATTGGCCTTAAAAAAATATACATGTGGCATTCTTTAATTGGCCAACAATATATATTAAATAATCAATTAACTATTTAATTTAGGAATTAAATTTTGAATAATTTTCTAAATAATATAGAAATTATTACATTGACTATGACATGGAATTTGACACTTGTCGCCATTTTATTGGCTCAAAATTTAACTGTCTACAAATGCCCCCTCGAAACTTGTTCACGAACAACATGTCTTGGAGTGAATAGGTCACGATTTCATTTGATTTGGGTTTGGAGGACTGGATATAGACTCATTGCCTTGTTGGGCCTTTGGAATTTGTTTGATTAGAATTGGGCTTAACTTGAATCCAATAAATTTACTTCTCATGGCTTAATAATTGAAAGATGAAATTACATCCCTTACTATCTCCTTTAAATTATATTACACTTTTGTACCCCTTATATACTTATTTTTAAATTTAACTAAAGAAGCTAAAATATTATCAATTGTACCTAAAACACACTTAACCGTTATTAAAATTTTCCCTAAATAAAATCGATGGCTTCCTTTCAGATTATTTCATCAGATTTCTATAATCCACAGTACTTCATCTACTTGCAGCAAGCTTCATGGCCCCAACTATGCTCCGCTCACCCTCCCCCATCGGCGCACCGGCCGGCGGCGGCGTCCCTGAGATGGCACCGAACGATTCAAACCTCGCCGCAATGAAGAACCATATCCGCTCGCCACCGACGACTGAAGTACCACCGCTCAGCCACGAACAACCACCGACCGACCTCGATGACCGGCGTGTCCTTCCGCCGCCTATGAATCCCTCGTTCAAAAAAATCCTGCAGCCTCCTTTCGATTAGTTACTCCGTATATCTTAGGTATATTTGAGGTATATGTGGGTTCTGAAATCGATTTTGAGAAACGGTTGAAACTCGAGTGTATATTTAAAGTATATTTTATGTATATGTGTGACTCGATCTGTCCCAAAACAACACATGTACATGAAATATACATAAAATATACACTCTAGATTCTTGTAATTCAAGCCAGCGAAAGATCGGGACACACATACACATAAAATATACTTTAAATATACAAGAGAATTTCAATCGTTCATTAAAATCGATTTCAAAACCCATATATACCTAAAATATACCAAAGATATACACTCGAGATTCAATCCCCGTCAAGATGTCACAATTAAACTACAAGCGGAAGAAGACAAAACAAAACTGAAAATTTGTTCCTCTCGATAAAGTAATAATGAAAAAAAAAAACACAAAATTTAATCCGAAAAAAAAAAGAGAGAGATGGGGGAAATCACGGAAGATGAAGCAATGAAGTATGGAACTCAGGAGATGGAGAAGATGGCCCAGAAGGCGCGTGCCCTGCCACAAATGTGCCATTTTACCCAATCTCATCTAGTCTTGGAATCGATTATCGAATAATAAGAGATGTAGCACATCATCGTGTGTTTTTTTTTCCTTTTTTTTTGATAACAATAGCGGAAATCATGGAAGAGATATGGATGGAGGACGTTACCTGGAGTACCTGATATTTAGGCAATCTTGTAAATAAAATAGGTGGATTATTCAATTATCTTATTACTTGTTATATGAAGGTAAATGTGAAAATTCTTTTGTATCGTGTAGTAGAGATAAAATTTTCCCTACTTGAAATCGAGAAACTCGGCCTTTCCGTGCTTCACTTTACAAAATAAGAAGGCCAACATTAATTGGTCTAAGAACTTGAATTTAATAAGCATCCACCTCTCAATTCAACCAGTAAAATCCCATTTCAAAGCATTATCAATTTGAGCCCATTTATGACCAATATTAAATCTCATTTCAAAGCTTTATTAGCCCATCTGTAACCAATATTTACGAGACTTGAAATTGCACAGAACATGCAACAGAAATAGACCAGATAGTAGTTTCCTTCTGCCATTAGAATACTTTACTCTCAAACCTTTCAGGACTCGAAATTTCACCCACACTGTATCCTTTCTATCCAAACTCAAAGTCCTTTATTTTCTCACGTCTGTTACCATAAGGAATCGGACAAGGACCTTTAGAAGCTCCATGCATAAAACGCAGGATTTTTGCCCTTCGAACTCTGTCAAAACTACAGAATTTCTAGAAACACAAGTCTCTTAAGTTCTAACAGGACACTGAATCCTTTTCCTAATTCAATTCAAACTCCTCTTCTTTGTAACGCAAAATTTGTACAACATTTAACCTTTAGTTTGCATTTTTTTACATTTTTCTTTATTTTGTGACTTTTACTTGTTTATATGTTTTATTTTTGGATTTTTTTTTCTATTTCTTGTTGGACCTATTTATTAGATAATTTTTCCCTTTGTATTTGCTTTTCCCTCCACTTTCCAATCAACAATGAGAACATTGCTTTGACTGTGGGGGAGGTTTTTTGAATTTTGTATATATGGTTGTTTGGTTTATCTCTTAATTACAGGTTTTGGTTTGGTCTTTTGTTTATTTTCATTTACTTGTGGAATGACCTAGTTTTGTAGATTGTTATGTGTTTTGTGTTGATTCTCGTACATGGTAATCTCAATCTTTGATTTTGGTGAAAATGAGATTTGATAATACTTGTGCTACCTCGGAAAAAGGGTTGAATTGGAGCTAAGTGTTACGTGCGAGAGCCATTGCCGGAATCTTCAAAATGAGTCAATTTTAAATATTGAGTGGTTTTGATTGGATTTTGGGTTAAAATGATGAGTTAGTTTTAAATAAAGTTGATTGAGTGGAGGATTGAGTGGGATTTTGAGTTTATATTTAAATAATATTTAAAATATAATGATTATAGGTGGTGTGATGTAAAAGTATAAGAGAGGTTACTTGAAATAATAGGTAGTTACAAATGTGAGTAAATGAATATTGAATTAAAATTAATGTGATGTGTGCGGATGTTTGATTGTTATTATTCTATTATACTGATAATATTAAAGAGTTGAATTGCATTTAATTTGAGTGGATTTTGAGTTAAAAAGTATATATAATACACACACACGCACATATATATATATATATATATATATATATATATATATATATATATATTATCTGTGGACTCAAAACTGGTTTTAATCTGTAGCCAATCACTAGTGCATTGGACAACTAGAATCTTTTAAAGAACTAAGTGCTACGTGCATGAGTCACCTCTAAAATCTTTCAAAAAACAAAAGCATTTTGTCAAAGAACCACCTCTAAAATGTTTCAAAGAACTAAGTGATTCGTCAGAGAGCCACCTCTAGAATCCGTCTCCAGAGACAAGTGCTTGTTTACACTTTATAGGTGGTTCCTTGACGAAATGCTTAGTTTGTTTTAGACAGATTTCAAGCGATTCATATGAGAGTCACCTCTAGAATCTGTCTCCAGATATAAGTGCTAGTTTACATGAAAATTGACCTGCGTGTTTAAACTATCTCATGTTATATAATTGTTATGACTTAGTGCATATCATGCTATGAAGCTTATTTTCCACATCAAGTGCGTGTTATGATATTTTTATAAAATGTTATAAACAATAGTGCACTTCATACCCCTATACTTTTGACTTAACTTGCGTTTAAAAAAACAGACGTAACAGACAAAGGGATGTATAATTTTAGTCGAATGCAAATCTTGAACATCCACTTGTTCCTTTTCTTGGAGAATCTTAAATCGGTTTAAAATTATTAACTTTGACAAGTATTATTTTGGAATTTGTATTTTACTTAGAAGCTTCCACTGCAGTGTATCTATACTTCCAACTTAATTTGACTAAATCATTCGTATAAAATTTTATTATATACTCTTGCGACTAAATAACTAGACATGACCAAAACACGGGCAGGGCCTGTCGACAGGCTGGGTTTTGGGGACCCTAGAACAGCACGGACCTAAGTCGCGTCGGGTCCATGGCCCGGCGGGCCGGGTCGAGCCAGGCCCGACCAAATAAAAAAGAGAAAAATTAATAAATAAAAATAAAAGCAAAAGCATGCGATTTTCCCGGCCCCAGACCGACCCGGTTAAAATCCGAGCCGAACCGGCGGGACATGTGGCCCGTGGCCACCTCTATAAATAACACGAGTGTTGTACTGCATGCATAATTTAAAAAAGGCAAAATTGCAATTCTAATCATGTTGGTTTGATCCAGTGACGTTTTAGTCCAAAAAATTGAACAATTTTACTATTTGGTCCTATGATTTTAAAATTCAACACAATTTCAGTCTTTTGGGACTGAAAATGCAAAAAAAATTAAAATTACATGACTTAAATTGCTAATAAAAAATTTTTTGGATGGATTTTTGATTAGCAATTTAAGTCCTGTAATTTTAAATTTTGTTGAAATTTCAATCCCAAAGGACTGAAATTGCAGCAAAATACTAAATTACAGGATCAAAAGACAAAAAGTTAAAATATTGGGACTAAAAATGCTACGACATTAAACCAGTAGGACCAAAAACGCAATTTTTGCCATTAAAAATATAATATTGGCTTGTTAAAAGCAATAAATAGATATTTAAAATATTTATAATTTCAACCAATAAGTATTTTACATTATCTTAGACTAACTTTAACGGTGACCCAACCTGTGGGTCACCAATTAAAAACATTAAAAAAAAAAATAAAGGGCGTGAAAATTGAGCGACCCAGGTCACATTGTAACCTTTGGTCGCAACCTGTAGAGTGTATGAGAATGTTGTTCCATTTTGATTGGATAAATGTATTTTTTTGTTTAAAAAAAATAAAAAAGATATTAAAATTCGTATTTTTTCATTCTCTACAAGTAGAGACCACACTTAATATATTTTGGAATAAAATTATAATTTTTAAATATATTAAATTAAAATAAATATTGAGGTTGAGTTGGGTTAGGATAAAAATTAATTAGGTTGGAAGATTGAGTTGTGTATGTAGAGAAGAGAAATAATTTTTAATTATTATGTTGGGTTAGGTTGGGTTAAAAGTACTTTCCCATTACATCATGTTGATCGTCTATGTAACACCCCGAGTTTTAATAATAAAGGAAAATACTAGCTTTTAATGTTAAGCTAGCCTTTGTTAATAAATAACCATGTTCATGTTCTAGTTCAAGTGATTCAGCCAGTCATTGAGTTCCAGTTTTAAGTTCGACTTTTAGTCGACTTTATATTCGGTTTAATTATTTCAGTAACCGAATGAGTTTTAGATTTAATTCCAATACGTTTATATAATAAACGAGTTTGGAATTAATGAGTTTAAGTTAAGATAATATTCGAGTTAAGTTCCGAGGTCAAGTCATAACCGAAAATGAGTACATTCGGTTAAGGTTACCATATATGAACATCGTCGTTCCTATACAGCGACGCGTTCACATTAGTACACCGCCCATGATTAGCTTATGCTTAAGCAATTGTCATTAACTTTTGCTTAAATTATCTTAATCCATGCTTAATTAACTTAATCCATGTTTAACTTATTAATCATGATTAGCTTAAGATAATCATGATTAACTTGATGTTAATGATGATTAATTAACATTAATGAGAATTAGTTAAGGTTAATCATGTTTAAGGGTAACCATGTTTAGCTTAGCACTAAACAAGCTCAAGTGACCATTAGTGCACATAAGCACGCCTAAGCCATGCTTACCACGCCTAATGGCCGAGACCTCACTTCTTCAAGTCTTCACGTGAGGACTAGTAATAGTTGGGGACATGTGGAGACTTGAGAATGTCCTCAAGCATGGCTAAGCCAAGATGGTGGTGAGTAGGCAAGGTAAATCCACCTCATGGCCTCAACGCACGGCAAGTGGCGAGGAGCTATTGGCCGTGAAATTCTTCCCAATCTTCTCCACATTCACCGTGCTTATATATCAGCATTTGGGATGGATTAGTAGCTCATTATTTAAGCTGCAAAGTGCAGCAAACACTAAGCCTAAATTAGCCCTAATCACACGCACAAGACAAGCAGTACACACGCACGCGTACGAACCTAGAAATTGCATCCGTTCTTGTGACTTCAGCCAAATAATTAAGGAGGTAACCTCATATCCAGTATCTTTTCATGTTAATTAGATTATTTTAAGTTCAGTTTATGTAGTTCATGTCAAGAAATTCATGAGTAGTACATGATAGGTTCTGTTTTAGGCCATATTGGCCATGACCGAGTGATGTTTAGTTCTGTTCAGATAACACCGAGTAATACATGCTTACTTGATCATTTTAGGTCATTATATGATCAGTTTTAAAAGGTAGTTCGAGACAAGTTGAAGTTAGGATCAAGTTTTGGCCTATGGATGAGGACTGCACACGTAGTGCACGCCCACGGGCCGTTGTATGCCCTTTCGTGTTATCTTTCAATATGATCAGAATTGTTCGAGTAATCCTTGTCTCAATAGTCTTTAAATAGTATTTTATGATCAGCTTCTTGGGGTTATTCGATAAAAGTTCAAGTTTACTCGAGGGTTTGGCTTAATGCCGAACACGGGCGCACGGTGCGCACGCCTCGACACTATGCGAGCCTATTAGGTGAAGTTCATGAATTTTGGGTTAAAATCAGTAAGTATAGTCATGTTATGTTTAAATATGTGGAATCATGTTAGTATTGTCGGAGAAAGTCGTCGGACGGCCGACGAGGGTCGGACGTACTTACGTTGTCCGCACGTAGCGGCCGCAGCGTACCGGCAGGGGTGCAAGTGCGCAGGTGATGCGCGGTATAGCGCCGCGTAGGGCCAGTACCCGCAACAGGTGACGGTTGGCGGTGCGTGTGCGCACGCCAACGCCCAGTCATGCACGCCAGCGTGCGGTAACGCATGCCAGCGCGCAGCATCACGCGTCAATGGCTGCGGCAGCGTCCAAACGAGCCGCACGAGTAGCCAGCAGACGGTGACGCCTAGTAGCGTCCGTGCAGCGCCAGTCAGTAGCCCAGCATCCAGTTGACCGTCGGTTGTGCGAAGCAAGCACCCGATGGCCCTGTCCAGTGTACGCAACACGCACGCTAGTGTCCAACGTCGTGTATGCGATGCAGCGGTTAGTCGTCCGTCACGCAGGCTGTGCCCAGTGGCCGCCAGCGTGCATAACAGCCATGTTCATGCACAGTTTGCGTCCAGCAGCCAGTGCCCGCGGCCAGGCCAGGCAGCATCTGCGCACGCGGCCTTGGTGGGTCCGTTGGCCGAGTCAATCGCCGACCGACCGGTCCGAGCATACCGGTGGTCCGGCCAGACCAGTTCAAAGCAATTTAGACCGGTTCCTTCATATTTTATTATATTAAGTCCCGATTCATGATTTCAGTATCATTTTCAGCTAAATTTCAAGTCTAGTCCAATTTAGTAAATTCCTGTCAGATCAGTTCCGAGTTTATTCAGTTCCGGTGGTACCGGTTAAGTCCAGACATCATGTTAAAGTCCAGTAGAGCATCTTAACATATTTAAAAGTTATTTTATCAATCTAAGCATAGTATTTAGTAATTGTTTATATTATTTTCAGTTTGTTCAGGATCCAAATGATCAACACTTACATTTTCAAACCAGCAGTTCAGGTGGGGACTCAGACTGGGTATTACATTGGTTATAATTGCTCTATCATGTTTTAAGGTATGTATATGAGTTATTCCACTTTGGGTGGAGGCTCAGTGGAGGCTCAGTAGCCTTAATTGCCCATCTAGAGTTCTGGTGGAGGCGCAGTAGCCTTAATTGCCCATCAGAGTGTGCACATGGCAGTTCAGATCAGTTACAGACCTTGTGTCTGGAGTTTACAGTTTACTTATATATACCTGCAGTCATGATATTGATATTATTATTAATGTTTACTTTAGTATGAGTTTCTGCGGAGTACAGTGTCTTTAGTACTCACGCTCCCACTATTATCATGTTTTTCAGGTCATGAAGTCGGGACAGAGGAGTGAGATGACGGCGTTGTTTGGGGCTATGCTTATAAAGCTTAAATTTCCTAAGTTTTATGCTTATAAAGCTTAAATTATGTTTTGTACAGTTTGAATTTGGCATAGCAGTGCAGTTATTATTTTCAGATAACTTGTTTTCACGATCACGGTACTGCTATCCAATTTCACCACTACAGTTTTCGCTGATGTTTTACTGTTCGTCATTCTTAGTCAAATGAATCAGTCGGCGAACCGTTAGATGGTTTTTCAAAACCAAAAGTCCAGATTTTTCAGTCAGTTATGTATTTTAGTAGCACTCCGAATCAGTATTTCGCAATGTAAAATGTTTTATTTTGAATGTAAATGCGAAAAGCGCGCTCTGATTTTCATGTCAAGGTGGGGTGTTACAGTCTACGCCCGACAAAGTGCTATGCAGTGATGAGTTATTCAATTGTGTGTGTTTGCATGCTGAAAGATATTGTTGAACCATGAATTGCTATGTGGTGTTGATTTGGTTCATGGCCTTTGTCCGTTGATAATGTGTCAATTATGTAGTGGGAAAATACTTCTTTTGTTTACAAATGATCCGTTGAAAATCATTTGTACTAATTTCTCGTGTTTATTAAGTCAATAATACAAAATTTTGTGTTACAAATTTCTGGCACGCCCAGTGGGACTTTTCATAAGAAATTTGTAACGCAAAATTTTGTATTATTGAATTAATAAACACGAAAAATTAGTACAAATGATTTTCAACGGATCAAATGAAAAATAGTGGATTACAAATCTCTATTATTTCTCTTATTAATTTCTTCAAGAACAATCTTCGAATGAATTTGAGACTTTTGGAGACGAATCTTCAGTTTGATCTCCACCGGTCTTGAATTTGGATTTAAATAGCGTTCTTCGAGGGTTTGACAGCTTGATCTCGATCGAACGTCGTGATTTCCCAAGAACGTGAAGAAGGCGAATCCTTGGTCTTCGCCGTAAGATTGATTTTGATCTTCTCTACGCCGGTATTGACTTTAATAACGTAATTCGAAGCCTTGGCAGCTTGTTTCCGGATTGTTCATCAGTTTTGGGCTTGAACGCGCATGAATCTTCCTTCGGATCTTAAAGAACGCCTTTAAATCTTCAAGACACTTGAATTTTGTTGAGAGAATTTCGTTGAGAAAATTCTCTACAGCTCTTGAACTTGAAACTTGAATTATGAATATGAATTGTGTCTTTTTTCACCTTAGGGAGAACCCATATTTGTAGGTGTTGGGAGAGAGAGTATTGGAAAAGAAGACTTCAATTTGATTGGTCCATGAATTTCTAATATTTATCTCTTTATAATTATTTAAAGAGAAATTAGAAGAGAAAGTCTTGGAAAAGAAGACTTCAATTTGATTGGTCCATGAATTTCCAATTATTTATCTCTTTAATAATTAATAAAGAAAAATAATTATTTATTTTACTCTCCCAAAAAATGACATGTGGCATTCTTTAATTGGCCTTAAAAAAATATACATGTGGCATTCTTTAATTGGCCAACAATATATATTAAATAATCAATTAACTATTTAATTTAGGAATT
>CACSLK010006441.1:3495194-3507443 GCA_902706635.1 Striga hermonthica
AGTCACCTCTAGAATCTGTCTCCAGATATAAGTGCTAGTTTACATGAAAATTGACCTGCGTGTTTAAACTATCTCATGTTATATAATTGTTATGACTTAGTGCATATCATGTTATGAAGCTTATTTTCCACATCAAGTGCGTGTTATGATATTATAAAATGTTTTAAACAATAGTGCACTTCATACCCCTATACTTTTGACTTAACTTGCGTTTAAAAAAAACAGACGTAACAGACAGAGAGATGTCTAATTTTAGTCGAATGCAAATCTTGAACATCCACTTGTTCCTTTTCTTGGAGAATCTTAAATCAGTTTAAAATTATTAATTTTATTTTGGAATTTGTATTTTACTTAGAAGCTTCCACTGCAGTGTATCTATACTTCCAACTTAATGTGACTAAATCATTCGTGTAACATTTTATTATATACTCTTGCGACTAAATAACTAGACATGACCAAAACACGGGTAGGGTCGGTCGACAGGCTGGGTTTTGGGGACCCTAGAACGGCACGGACCTAAGTCGCGTCGGGTCCATGGCCCGGCGGGCCGGGTCGAGCCAGGCCCGACCAAATAAAAAAAGAGAAAAATTAATAAATAAAAATAAAAGCAAAAGCATGTGATTTTCCCGGCCCCACACCGGCCCGGTTAAAATCCGAGCCGAACCGGCGGGACATGTGACCCGTGGCCACCTCTATAAATAACACGTGTGTCGTACTGCATGCATAATTTAAAAAAGGCAAAATTGCAATTTTAGTCATGTTGGTTTGATCCAGTGGCGTTTTAGTCCAAAAAATTGAATAATTTTGCTATTTGGTCCTATGATTTTAAAATTCAACACAATTTCAGTCTTTTGGGACTGAAAATGCAACAAAATTTAAAATTACATGACTTCAAAAGGGGTCTTTGTTTCGGTGTCAAACTCCGAGGACCCCAAGGAATACCCCACCACAAAGTGGGGTATATTTTAAATTTTGTTGAAATTTCAATCCCAAAGGACTGAAATTGCAGCAAAATACTAAATTACAAGATCAAAAGACAAAAAGTTAAAATATTGGGATTAAAAATGCTACGATATTAAACCAGTAGGACCAAAAACACAATTTTTGCCATTAAAAATATAATATTGGCTTGTTAAAAGCAATAAATAGATATTAAAATTATTTATAATTTCAACCAATAAGTATTTTACATTATCTTAGACTAACTTTAACGGTGACCCAACCTGTGGGTCACCAATTAAAAACATAAAAAAAAAGTAAAGGGCGTGAAAGTTGAGCGACCCAGGTCACATTGTAACCTTTGGTCGCAACCTGTAGAGTGTATGAGAATGTTGTTCCATTTTGATTGGATAAGTGATGCAGACCCTAGTAAGATATTGTCCGCTTTGGGCTACTTCCGCCACCCGCACGACTTTGTTCTTGGCTGGGCTTCAATACACACCCACCAAAACGCGTCTTACTAGTGAAGGTATCCACAATCTCATATAAGGCCTGCTTCGTTTTCTTTCAAACCCGATGTGGGATGCGCTGCATCAATAAGTGTATTTTTTTGTTTAAAAAAATAAAAATAAAAAGATATTAAAATTCGTATTTTTTCATTCTATACAAATAGAGACCACACTTAATATATTTTGGAATAAAATTATAATTTTTAAATATATTAAATTAAAATAAATATTGAGGTTGAGTTGGGTTAGGATAAAAATTAATTAGGTTGGAAGATTGAGTTGTGAATGTAGAGGAGAGAGAAATAATTTTTAATTATTATATTGGGTTGGGTTTGGTTAGAGATAATGATGGTCTTTATAGGGATGCACTAATAATAAAATATCCAAATATGTTGTAAATATAAAATAGCGCTAATCATATATGATCACTGGAATGTTACAGTCCTGTTACTGTATGATTCCGTTGATTTTTTTTAACCGTAAATTATTTACACATCACAAATCTTCTATATGGTTGAAAGTACCAATAGAATCATACTGTAACGGGGTCGCATTCTCCAATAGCTATAAATTTTGTTGGGTTGGATTAAAATTCGGTCGTGCTTGTTAGACTCTCAACCGGACCGGCCCATGCCGCACCCATTAGACTCTCAACCGTACTCGTAAAGGGTTTTGCGTTTTCCTGGTAAAGCATTCACTAGGGTTTATGTCTTTCAACAGAAAAAAAAAAAAAACGAATCATCTAACACTTCCACTCTTTCTGACAGTTCTTGCTAAGCATGCGTATCACCGCTGATTTCATACCTCTGTTTTTGCCCTAAAATAGAAAAAAAACACAGAATAAGAGAGCAGCTAATGAAATGCAATTAGTGTCGGTTTCTCAATTTGTGGACTACCGCAAGAATGCGTTCTTGCACCCTGACTTTACTGCCCACGAGACAAAGATTGCACTTTTACGCCCAGTTAGTAAACATCTCCACTTCCTGTACCGCCGCTCAAGTTGCTGACTTTTCATCAGATGATAACTCAACGGTGGTCTGCGAGTCGATAAGCTACACTGACCTGCAGCAGAGGATGCAGAAGCATGCCACCTCAGGCAGCATTACAAAAGCCCTGGAGACCCTGAATTTCATGAGGCATAACGTGCCGGGAAAACCGACTGTTTACGACTATAATGCGATGATGGGTTGTTACTTCAAGTCGGGTAATGTTTTGGTGAATGAGGTGTTTGAGGTTTACATTGGGATGAAAAGGTTTGGGCCGACGCCGAATTTATTGACCTATCACACTCTCTTGAATGGGATTATGTCTGCCGGTGGGTTAAACGACGCAATTTTGGTTGTTAAGGAAATGATAAATTGTGGGTTGCTGCCTTCGTTTAAAGTTTTCTCGAAATTGCTCAAGAAGCTGCTGCAAGCAGGGAGTGTAGAGGATGCAACTTTAGTGTTCCATATTATGTTTAGTTCCAACTTTTATCCAAGTCATTGTGATACAAGTGCCTTGATCCAGGGTCTTTGTAGTGAGGGGATGGTCCAAAAGGCGTATTTTGTCTTCTCGTTGTTTTCAGGTAAGGGACACTTTTGCAGAGGGTCTCTTTACAATCCCATACTATGGAATCTATGTAAGTCTGACCAGACTTACACTGCTCTATCATTTTTCGGTTTGTTAGGAAAGAAGGGTTTCGTACACTGTGTGCATTCATACACTGCTTTGGTTTACGGTTTTAGTAAGGAAAAGCTCTGGGATGAAGTTTTTCACTGCTTGAATGTAATGGAGAATGTTGGTTGTAGGCCTAGTCTAGTAACTTATACTGTAATCATTAAATTTCTATGTGATGACGGTAAAGTTGATGAAGCACTCATCCTTTTAGGCAAGATGGAGGAAGAAGGGTGTGATCCTGATCTGGTCACATACAATATAATTCTTCGTGAACTTAGTTATCAAGGCAGGATGGTTGAAATTGATGGCCTTCTTCGAGTTGCTGGTGAAAAGGGTTTGGTGGCTGATGTGTACACTTATGCTGCTTTGGCTGGAGGTCAGTTAAAAAGGGGCAAGGTGGATTGTTCCAATAAGATGCTGTTCAATGTTGTTAAGAAGGCCTGCTCTCTAGACGACGTTGCTTATAATATATACCTGCACTCCATTTGCTGTGATGGTAGTTCAAGAGATGCTTTGTACCTGATTCAGAGTTTGATCAAGAAGGGTTTGTTTCGACCCACTAATACAACTTACAATGTGATTCTAAAAGGGTTTTGTGAGGAGAAAAACATGGATGAGGCTCTAGAGTTGTTTTACCTTGCGAAGTTTCCTGATAACGGGCCTGATCTAATTTCTTTCAACACGATTTTGTCTGCTGCGTGTAAACTGGGAGATTCATCAGTGATCAGGCAGATTTTGGGGCGAATGGAGTGCGAAAAAATAAATTGCGATGTCACGAGCTTGACGTGTCTGATTGAGTATTATTGTTCGACTGACAATATTTCCGAGTGCTTGAAGCTGGTGAAGTCCATGGTGGTTAAGGGCCCTAGGCCTAACACAGTCACTTTGAACACCCTCCTTCTTGGGCTCTGCAAGAAGCGTAAACTCGAGATGGCATTAAAAATGCTCGACTATTTTAAAGAAAATGGGATATCGCCCGATACGGGTTCATATAATATTCTAATGCGTGCCTCTGTACGTGTGGGCAAGAATTATCTTTTATACGAGCTTTCAAAGGAGATGTGTGGCAGGAAACTTAAACCGGATGTCAGCACTCATGGTTGCTTTATATATGGAGCTTGCAGGGAAGGCAAGATCCCACATGCCCTTGAACATCTAGACATGATGAGAGATGATGGATTTGTTCCTGATTTATTTATTTACAAGACGATAATGAAAGCGATGTACATGAGAGGGATGTTTAGGGAGATCATGTATTTGTTTAAAGTCATGGCCATGGATGGCCATTTGCCGAATGAAAATTCTTTTGAGATCTTGAGAAGAGCAAAGATGAATGGTCGGATGAATGGCTCCTGCAACATGCCTAACTGGAAGTGTGTGTAGGAATTGGGAGTTGAATATGAGTTTAGTTCCTGTGGACTTCTGGTAACTTGGCCTTAAGCATTTTGGGCTCGCAAGGACAAAAGCTTGGCAAATTATTGGACCAATACAGCTCACTCGTTGTAAATATGTTAGAGTTTGTCATGACTGAGTAATGATCAAACTCCAGATATTTTTCATGAGCATGTGATTGAGTTAAAAGATGCCAGTCATGACAGTGTGGACAGGTATACGTCCTTGATCATCATTATGTTACTCTAAACATTCAATTGTTAGACCGAATTTGAACTGGTCAACTGTGATTTGATTCGTCATACTTTGTTCCGTATAGTTGGAGTTCTTGACGTTCAGTTTACTGATTTTATTAAATTAGTCAGAATGTTTATATATCCTTATAGTATGGGTTTTAATGAAGCATTTCAGCAATTAACTTCATCTAAAAATCCGCAACACAATTTTCAGTTTCTTTTGATGTAAATTGCGAATAAATTTTTATATTAGAACATTAAGTACATTGTTTTTTTATGTTTTCTGTTCATGATGATCCTGGTTCATTCTTTTTTTTTTTTTTTTTTTTAATCAGAATTTCCTGCTGCATGGCGGTAATGGCTGATTGAAATTTCGACAGCTTCTGGATTTGGCCAGAATTTTGTTAGTGTGACTTTGCCTTTGAATCTTGAGTAATATCTCAGGTGAGTTTTCTTTATCATGCTTTGCTTCTCATTATTGTTATTTTTTTGGGGAGAGTATCGCTTGTTGCTCTTTTTGTACTGTCTGTTATTGTCATAGGAGGAAAAAACTGAAGCAAAAGTGAATTTGCTTAATCTGCATAAATCATACTTGCAACGTTTTCAACTTTCTCAAATAGCTAAATGCTTGATAATATCATGATACTGCAGCGAAAGGATTTGGATTAAATTTACAACTTCGAACTTTCATTTCCTTAATTCGTTTATTATTTTCATTTATTCAGTGGATAGATTAACATGGATTTTGAAAACACCTTAACAAATCCTACTTTCGGTAAAACAAGATTACAAGATAAATTAATTCAAAGGTCGGGAAGGAATAGTAACGAGATGGAAAGTCAACAAAGCGTAAAAAAACAGAAAATAATTGAACAACAGTAGGTCATTCTTGCATCAGGCCATTACTTGTACTCCTGAATCATATACGTCTCCAGGTTTCCAGTTTTCAGGTATATCATTGACTGGAACTAGCCATTTCCCATCTCCATTTTCGTCACTGAGTAGCATTCTTACTGATAAGGGCCCACTTGGTGGTGCCGCAGTTGTCCATACGGCTCCATAACTCCGAGCCAATAGTTTGCATACATAATTCTGTGTCTGCATATTGAATCATTAAGTTATTTTGATTATTTGTGTAATACTATTTCGCATGCATCTGATAGTCTATATTATTATTATTATTATTATTATTATTATTATTATTATTATTATTATTATAATTATTATTATTATACTACCCAAAAATTCGGAATGTAAATTCAGAGTTTGAAAAAAAAAAAAAAAATACTTCGCATAGTTGCACGGCAGTTATATCCTGCTTGCCTCCTTGATACCAAATCACAAAAGCTAGATAATGAGGGTTGCTGCTGCTTTCATCAATCTTAATTGCAATATTTTTGTTTGGATAGCTGCATGAGACCCTGTACAAGTACGTGAATGAGCTTGTGTCGTGATCCACTCATTTATGCAGATTGAAACATGAGAGATGTATATCAAGCAGTTGATTACTTGATTTGGAACGTAAAGTAACTTTGTGTCATGTAGGCCTAAATTTTAAAATATGAATTCGTAATTCCTCAAAATTTATAATACAAGCATGTTGCCAAATGAGAAAAGCTACAACAAAAAAAATGACTGTCCTATTTATAATACATGTAGTATGCTTGTGCTTGGGATGTATATATTTATTTCAAGAAGTTCATGTTACTATACCGTCTGTATTCAATATCGATTACACCAAGTGCCAATAGTGATGAGGCTGCATCGTCATTCTGAGCCATACGACCAAAGGCTCGTCTGCTCAGAATGAAGTCTGTCCGGTCACTTGCACCCTGATCGGTTATGACAGCTGTCACACCTTTGTCTGAACAGTAGTAACTATTGTTGCACCTGACCTGATAATGCAATAGGAATAAGCCGCTTTTTTCCTTGGACAAATTTCATTATTTATTTATTTGTTTTATTTGAGATTATGTTTATTTACCTGGTAACAGGCACCACATCCTACTCCATTTCGGTAGAGTTGCGATGCAGCTGATACATGCCCACCATTGATTGTTGCACCAAATGTGCCATAGCCGCAACTTCCGGCTGCATTTAGTAGAACTTTAGAAGTGTAGAATAAATTGATAAAAGAACAACAGTGTTAGATTTAGCCATGTTGTAAAGATGACATATTTTTTTAGTCACTTTCCATGAGGGGATGATTATCCCGTCGTGAAATGGTCATTACCTGGCGTGAAACAATAATTTCCTTTGGAAATGACTAAAACAAATGTGTTTGAAAAAAGGTACACACGCGCGCGCACACACACACACACACATGTGTTTAGAAGAAGGGCTACTTTTGACCCATTTGCACTAACGGGACAAGAATGAAAAACATAACAAGAACATCATATGTCTTTTAAGATTGCTAACATGTCTTCATGGTTGTATTTCCTTAACAAATAGCCCCCACTGAATATATAAAATAAATATAATGTTTAGGGGATTATTTGTATTTTTAAAAAATATTGGAAGTTGTTTGTTGTTGGGCTGAAAGCCAAGGTTATATGTGTCGTAAGATTGTTCTCATACATTTCACTCAATCAACTCTCTACTGACAGAATAAATTGCAAATATAGAGAAAAATCATGTGTATGCTTTTCTTTTTTCCTTTATTTTTTCAGCTAAATTGCTGACATCTCACTTTCTGTCCCTTTATCATCAGAATTCGGGTAATGAGTAGCCCTTGACTGGATGAAACAATCGGTGCATGTGGCAGCATTTCCCGGACGTTCAAAGAGGAGACAAACGGCTACAAGAAAGTTAAAGAAAAGCACGAAACCAGCCATTATAAGAAATATGGAAAACGAGCAGGGGAAAAAGGCAACGAAAAGATGGGTTTGTGATGGATGAACTGGGAATCGAATTTTGTCTATTTATAGAATGAATAAAATCGTGCACAACCGATACCAATCTCGTAAACCCTCAAACTTTTGACCAATACATGCTGAAGAAATTAATTTTAATACGTTTCTTTTCCTCTCCAAGTGGAAATCCATTTCTTGAAGTTTGTGGTAATGTCAAAACCATAGCCCCACTGTACAGTGTGAATGATACACTAATGTTTCTGATTAGAGCAGGCAACACTAGAATATGTTATATTTTCTCTTTTACAAGTTTGAATTTTGTTCATGCTTCAACTTTTCGGTAGGTAAGAATCTGATGTGATCATTACAAGTCAAAAACATTGGGTTTGGCAGTATAAGCTGATAACTGGATTTTGTTGAGTATTTGTTGTTGAGGCAGTTTTTGCAGCCATTCTATCCACTTGTCCACTCAGCACAAGTGCCTACTCTGGTACTCTGGTTTTCGTGCCATACAGGAACTGAATGTCGTTGCTTTTATTGTTTGAATATATAGTTTTCCTTTATTTTACAAAGTAAATTATACAAAAACTTCCAATGTTAGATGGAGACGAGATTGCGCTCGCAGTCGCTGTGGCCCGCTCTGGAGTGGACGCAGTCGTTGCGGCCCGCTCTCGATCGTCTTAATCGTTTGTCATTGACGGTGACTTTGACTTCACCATGTCCGACGTACGTCCTTTTGGTAATATGGCGGCACGGGACGAGGACTACTTCGTACGATCGATGACGGGAGACTTCTTTCCAGGATGAGATCTTGAAATTCTCCAGCCGCCGAGTTCTTGGATTAAAAGAGGTCGATTGAATATGAGGATTTGCCTTTTTTTAAGACGAGGGGTCGACTGAATATATGGATTCGCCTATTTTTTAGCCGAGGGGTCGACCAAGTATGAGGGTTCGCCACTTTATGATGACGACGGGGCATACGAGGTCGGTGAGGTATGTTGATAACTGTTGTAAATGAGTGTAATTGGGCCAGAAATTCTATGGCACCACATGTGACACCATATTATGGTGCCACAACATGATGTGGCACATTATGATTCGTGCCACAACATTGGCACGAATCATAATGTGCCACATCATGTTGTGGCACCATAATATGGTACCACATGTGGTGCCATAGAATTTCTGGTAATTGGGCCCCACCTTTTATTTATTGGTGCAATTGGTGCTACTTGAGTCACTAATAATTGTAATTGAAAGCTTAATCATGTGGAGGCATCTTTTAGCATGTGAAAGACTTATTAATTGAAATTGAGATCTGTAACCATGTGAGAGCATCTTAAGCATGTGGAGTCATCACAATTTGCTCATCAATTTCACCTATAAATAGAAGGCCCGACAGAAGAGAAATGTGTATCAAAGAAGAAGAGAAAAAAAAAGAGAGAAGAAAGAAAGATAAAGGAAAGAAAAGATAGATTTATGTCCAAATATCGGATATAAAAATATCAAAAGTGAAGAAAGAAGTGATATTTTTATTTGTTTTACGATATTCTTTTTATTTCTAAGAGTTCAATTCTCGACTCCGTTATAGTTCGCCGGAGCTAGTATATCTGGTGTGCTACATATTTAGAGACGTTTACCGTTGTATCTTTGGGGAAGTTACGCCTGAATCGTTAGCTGACATGCGGGGCGTATTCTTCTTGTGGAAAGAGTTTTACTCGCCTCGGCTAAAATCTTTCCGTTTTCCAGTTGTAATTTATTTTTTCAGATCTATTGTAAATTTCTATTTTTAGATTATTTGTAAGAACTGAAAATTACATATCAGTTCGTAGGATTCCCGTGTAATTTCACACTAAGTATCCAACAATCGCAAGAAGAATACTAGTCATCCTACTGAACTGATGGCATCCACCGGAGCAGGTTCCAGCTCTCAGCATCCGATCAATCATGTACTTGATGTCCATGTTCCTACAACTGAAAAGCCCAAAAAATTGAACGGGCTTGACTTTAAGAGATGGCAACAGAAGATGCATTTTTACCAGACCACTTTGGGTTTGGTGAAATACCTAAAAGACGACCCTCCGGTCATTTCTGAGAATGAGATAAATGCAGAACTACGCGCTGCGTACGATGCTTGGGGGCAAGGTGACTACCTTTTGCCGTAACTATGTCCTGAACGGGCTTAGTAACGAGTTGTACAATGTGTACAACTCTGTTGGTTCTGCCAAGGAGCTTTGGGCTGCCCTGGAGAAGAAGTACAAGACCGAGGATGCCGGGGCGAAGAAATTCGTCGTCGGCAAGTTTCTTGACTTCAAGATGGTTGACACGAAGACTGTCGTGTCACAAGTGCAAGAGTTCCAGCTAATCTTGCACGATATCCATGCTGAAGGGATGACCTTGAGCGAGTCATTCCAAGTAGCGGCTGTGATCGAGAAGCTGTCGCCAGGCTGGAAGGACTTCAAGAATTATCTCAAACACAAAAGAAAGGAGATGAGTCTTGAAGACTTGGTGGTTCGTCTTCGTATCGAGGAAGACAACCAAAATTCATCAGGAAAAGTTCCGATGATGGAAGCTCGTGCCAACTTGCTGGAGCAAGGTAACTCGAGCAAGAGAAAGCCCTTCAACAATGGGAAACAGACTGCCAAGGTTTGGAAGTTTACCGGAACCTGTTACAATTGCGGAAAACCAAACCATATGGCAAAAGACTGCAAGAGGCCAAAGAAGGTTGGGCCAAAGAAAGGGCAACCGAGTGCCCTTGTTGCTGAACAAGGCCCTGTGCCGGGTGAACTGACCGACTTTGATATGTCGGCTGTGGTGTTTGAAGCCAATTTGGTGGATAACCCAAGGGAGTGGTACATCGATACTGGTGCCACTCGTCATGTGTGTTCCGACAAGGAGGTGTTCTCTGAATACACTCCTGCTACGGGTCGGAAACTTCACATGGGAAAATCCTCCACGTCTGATGTGGCTGGAGTGGGCACGGTGGTGCTGAAGCTCACTTCTGGAAAGGAGTTGAAGCTGAAGGATGTTCTGCATGTCCCAGACATCCGCAAGAATTTGGTCTCCGGATCACTTCTTGTTGAGCATGGATTTAGGCTAGTGTTTGAAGCTAAGAAGTTTATTCTTAGCAAATATGGAAAATTCCTTGGTCGTGGTTATCTCGACAAAGGATTGTTCAAAATGAATGTAATGGTCGTGAGCCGTGTAACCGTTGATAATAAAAAGCCTATTTCTATTTATACTATTGAGTGCTCTGATTTATGGTTTATTAGATTGAGACATGTATCTAAATGCAATTAAACAGTTGATGAAGTTAGAATTAATTCCTAATTCTAAAGTTGAGACAAATACAAAATGTGAAATTTGTATTGAAGCAAAAACGACTAAGTTGCCTTTTCACTCGGTGGAAAGAAGTACTGAACCATTAGGCTTAATCCATACTGATGTATGTGATATGAAAAGTGTGCAAACAAGAACCGGTAAAAAGTATTTTGTAACTTTTATCGATGATTGCACAAGGTTTTGCTACTTATATTTGTTAAGAAGCAAAGATGAGGTTGTGGAAGCGTTTAAGATATATAAGACCGAAGTTGAAAATCAACTCGGCAAAAGGATTAAAATAATCCGAAGTGATAGGGGTGGGGAGTATGTAGCTCCTTTTGAACAAATATGTTTTGAATATTACATAATTCATCAAACGACAACACCTTATTCTCCACAGTCGAACGGTGTTGCTGAACGCAAAAACCGAACTTTAAAATAAATGATGAATGCCATGTTGATTAATTCAGGATTACCACAGAACATGTTGGGGGAAAGCTGTTTTGACAGCAAATCATATCCTGAATAAAATACCACCTAAAGGGAAAGATGAGACTCCTTACGAAATGTGGAAAATTCGTAAGCCGTCTTATAAATACCTGAAAGTGTGGGGGTGTTTGGCTAAGGTTTCAGTACCTGAACAAAACAAATGAGAATCGGGCCAAAGACGGTCGATTGTATATTTATTGGATATGCGTACAATAGTACAGCATATAGATTTCTGGTTCATAAATCAGAAAATCCAGTGGTATCTGTTGGTACCACGATTGAGTCAAGGAATACTATATTCTTTGAGAATGTTTTTCCTATGAAGGAAAGGGCAGAATCTAGTTCTAATAAAAGAACGTATGAAACTGCTAGTGGTTCTGTACCAGAGGGTACTAATGAAGAACCGAGACGTAATAAAAGGGTAAAAACGGCTAAAACATTTAGACCTGATTTTATTACGTACATGTTGGACGATGAACCGAGTTCCCTTAAGGAAGCTCTGTCCAACCCAGATGGACCACTCTGGGAAGAAGCTGTAAATAGCGAAATCGAGTCCATTATGCAAAATCATACTTGGGAGTTGGTTGATCTCCGTGATGGTTGTAAACCTTTAGGATGCAAGTGGATCATAAAGAAGAAATATAAAGCTGATGGATCGATTGATAAGTTTAAAGCACGTTTGGTGGTCAAATGCTTTAAACAAAAAGAAGGGTATGATTTCCTTGATACCTATTCACCAGTTACGCGTTTAGCGTCGATAAGAGTGCTTCTCTCGATTGCTGCTTTGCACAATCTTGAGATTCACCAAATGAATGTCAAAACGGCATTTTTGAATGGTGAATTGGAAGA
>CACSLK010006441.1:3510700-3521944 GCA_902706635.1 Striga hermonthica
ATTTACAACCTATGGGTACAATACCCTGTGGTGGTTCAACCAAAGTCCATACTTTGTTTGAATACATGGAATCTATCTCGGATTGCATAGCTTCTTGCCATTTATCTGAGTGAATGTCTGACATTGCCTCATCATAGCTTATTGGATCATTATCCAAAAGAAGTCCCTCTTCATTGTTCTCTAACAATAGGTATAGCCTCTCAGGCGCCCTAGAAATCCTTTCGGATCTTCGAAGAGGTTGTGTTACAGATGGTCCAGTCTCTACTGGTATATTATTTGTGGTATTTTGTGGAATTTCTTGTGGTTCTTTATTAAGTTCTATGACTCCACTATTCTTTGAGAGAAATTCTTCCTCTAAAAAAACAGCATTCCTCGAAACAAACACCTTTTGTTCAGAGCGGTCATAGAAATAGTATCCAATAGACTCTTTTGGATACCCCACAAATTTACATAAGATGGATCTCATATCCAACTTACCTCCCACTAACTGCTTCACATAAGCAGTACAACCCCATACTTTTAAATACTTGTACGAGGGTGTTTTGCCACACCATATCTCATAAGGTGTGCTGGGTACAGCTTTACTTGGCACTCTATTAAAAATATGTGCTGCTGTTTCTAAGGCATAGCCCCAGAATGAAAGAGGTAAACTAGTGGAACTCATCATTGATGGAACCATGTCCAACAATGTTCGATTCCTTCTTTCTGAAACCCCATTTAGTTGTGGAGTTCCAGAAGGTGTCCACTGTGAAATAATCCCATTATCTCTTAAATAATCAAGAAAATCATTGGTCAAATATTCACCTCCTCGATCTGATCGAAGAACTTTTATACTACGACCAATTTGTTTCTCTACTTCATTTCTGAATTCTTTGAACTTTTCAAATACTTCAGATTTGTACCTTAATAGGTATACATAACCATACCGTGAATAATCATCAGTAAAAGTTATAAAATAGTAGTAGTTCCCCTTGGCACTAACATTTAGTGGTCCACAAACATCTGTATGGATTAAATCCAACAGACCTTTAGTTTGCTCCACTTGTCCAATAAATGGTGATTTTGTCATTTTACCTTTAAGACATGACTCACAAGTAGGCAACCTTTCCTCTCCCCTAAGGTCGAGTTTTGGTCCCAATTTGTTAATCCTCTTTTCAGATATATGACCTAATCGTGCATGCCAAAGTGTGAATGAACTATGATTATCTAATTTTCTTTTATTTTGTTGAATAGTTAGGATGGGACTTTGTGGTGTAATGGTATATAACCCATTTGTCAAATTTCCGGAATATATAAAAGTTGAATCTTTGAAAATGGAACATCTTCCATTCTCAATAACAAACTTAAAACCTTCTCTATCCATTACTGGAATAGAAATAATGTTTCTTATAACAACCGGAACATACAAACAATTTGTAAGACAAATTTTTACATCATTATTTAAAGCTAGATAAACAGTCCCAATTGCTTTTGCAGCAACTCTTGCTCCATTGCCCATCCTTAGGATTGTTTCATCATCTTCTAGCTTGTTACTTCTTGCCATCATCTGCAAATCATTGCAAATATGTGAGCCACAGTCGGTATCCAATACCCAAGAAGAATCGTTAACTGATAAATTAACTTCAACAAAATAAATACCTGAACTTTTCAGGCTAGCAAGATACTCCTTGCAGTTCCTCTTCTAATGCCCAGTTTTACCACAATGATAACATTCATGATTAGACTGAGAATTAACCTTCTCTTTGTTCTTTCTTTTGTTGTTATTTGCCTTCTTGTTGGGTTTATTGGGAACCTTTCCCTTCCCCTTCCTTTTCTTAGACTTTAAAGCCTTTGATCCAGAAGTGAATCCAACAAGAAGCACCGGCTTATCCTTTTTGATTGTGGATTCAGCCGTCTTTAACATGTTCACTAATTCTGGCAGAGAAGTCTCTATATTATGCATGTTAAAGTTAACAACAAAGCTATCAAATGACGATGGCAGAGATTGAAGCATGAGATTCACATAGAGTTCATTATCCATAATGACTCCAAGGGACGAAAGCCTTTCAACAAGAGCTATCATCCTCAGCCCATGATCATGAACTGAAGAACCCTCAGTCATACGACACCTGAAAAGCTCTTTAGATATCTGATATCTAATTTGCCGCGTCCTATCACCATACAACTCTTGTAGATGAAGGAGGATTTCAGAAGCATTATTCAACAATTCGTTCTGTCTCTGTAACTCATTTGACATTGATGCTAACATGTAGCACCGAGCTTGGAGATCTTCATCAGTATGACGTAAATATTCTCCATACTCATTAGAAGTCTGATCCTCTGGTGGAGGAGGAGGGGCTTTGTCCAATACATAGTCCCTTTTTTCAGACTGTAGAACAATTTTTAGGTTCCTCAGCCAGTCATTAAAGTTGGGTCCAGTTAATTTGTTATGTTATAGGATACTTGCAATTGGATTCTTAGCCATTTTAGTAGAGTGATCTACAAAACAAACGAAGCAGAAAATAATTAGACTATGAAATTTATATTCATTTAATATTAGGTCTTTAACATTAAATGTGTCCCACTATTTTAATTAAAACCCCATTTTAATTATGAAAATCTTATTTTCATAGTGGGCTTGAAGTCCAATAAAATTATTTCATATTCCAATTTTATGAGTACTCATGAAACAATTATATCGGTAGTCAACTTTTGATAATTGTATCACTATACAACCTTCAAGATGTTTTGCCTCACTTTTCCTTATATACCTCAATTTTACGACCGTATATATTACTCGGTGTCAAATCAAACCCTCAAACATTCATGATAACGGCCCACCAGAATGTCCCACGACTCATGGTCAACATAAAGAGGAATCCGTTTCACGAGTATCACTATACTTAGTAGGGATCACAACTTTCGACACAAAACTACCCCACGACTCATGGTCGGTGATAAAACATCGTAGCATCTCATGTCGTCTACTTTTGATGGAAGACTTGGATTAATAAGTTCCATCTCATTTTTATCCATTATTGATTTGAAATTGAATTAATCAAATTAATTCTTTAGGGTTCATTAGATCTCATCGATTACCATCTTTACGTTAATTTACCGCATTATTCATTGCATGAATCACAAGCATAAATAAACCTAACATACATCTAAAGCATGCATACGGTGGGATGATCATGTCCTTGCCTATACGACCCATTCGAGCAAAAATGGGTCTATGCCTATGTACATGATAAAACAAATAAATAGAACTACTTCTATTACAATTTATTTTATCTACCCGTACAAGCACAGGCCTTCAAAATTTACAACTTGTAAAATTACCCACACAGGCGTGGGCCTTTTGCATCGAACGGTCTCCACCTTGATCTAATCTTTTAACGATACAAAAATTTAAAATTTTACAAATAATAATTCAAGAGACTCGCAGGTCTCGATAAATTACATCCGTTCAATCACATTGAATAAAAATGCAATCATTCATCCATATTGAATAAAACATTCAAACATTCAATCATATTGAAAAATGCAACATTCAATCATATTGAATAAAAGGCTCATGATCATCCCTAAATTAAATCATTCATCACATGAATATTTTTTTTTTTTTTTATCAAGTCGCGACTCGCGACTTTCGCGAATAGCGACTCGCGACACCATGTCGCGACTCGCGACTCGCGAGTACAACAGAGGCTGATCCGGGTAAACTCGCGAATCGCGACTACTCTCGCGACTCGCGACTACTCTCGCGACTCGCGACTCCACTCGCGACTACACTCGCGACTCGCAACTCCACTCGCGAGAAACTGGGGCTCTAAAATTAGAATTCGAGACTTGTAAACTACAAGTCGCGACTCGCGACTTCATGTCGCGACTCGCGACTTCATGTCGCGACTTATATTTTTTTTTATTTTATAATTAATATGTTTATCTCATAAACATTTAATTATCTTGTTTATCACATAAACATTAACAAATCATAATCTGTTTTTAAAGATGATAACCGTGGCTCTGATACCACTGTTGGGTTCACCTGTACCGTACGGGTTATACGCAGCGGAAAAATATGTTTCAAAAACAAGTATTTATCATATAAATACTCAACCCATACGTACATATAGCGAATGCACGAATCGTCATCATTTAAAAACATGTAATAATACAAATTATTATTTGTAGTAAGTAATTTCGAAAATTACCTTTGTTCTTGAACTCCTTCAAAACCGACGATGTATGAAGAAATCAATTCCCGGTTTGGTAACGATCACTTCTTATGGTTACTCACTTTAGGAATCCAAATGTCTTCCCTCTAATCGTATCCACCTTTTGAAGTCCGGTTCCGACAATAGTTCCTTCGCTAGTAGAAACTACTCGGTTTTATTCAATAAGTATGGAATATATATTTATAAGGAAATTTTTCAAGAACACTTTCTTGTATTATCACTCAACTCTTTGAATGAATTTTCTCTTGGAAGAATTTAGCTCAAAACCTTAGCTATAAATGTACAAACATTTTGCACCTATTTATACTAAACATTTTAGCATAAAATAATCAATATTTGATATATTTTATTTTAAATAAAATCAGATTTTATTTAAATAATCATACCAGATATTGACTTTTAATTAATAATGTGATTGGTTTATAACCACCATCAATCATCATAAAAATAAGATTAATTATGTGGATTGATTAACAACTCCAAACCACCATAACTAATTTATTCTTATTAATATTAAATCTTCAATCATATTAAAGATAAATTATAAAATAACAATTCTTGAAAACACTTTTCAAGACTTTATTATTTTAATCTATTCTTCCATTTCCTTATTTAATAATCTTATTATTATTTGGATTTGAAATTTAAAATCCAATTTTAAATTCCAACTATTAATTAGTAATTCTATTAATTACTAAATTAATATCCAAAATTCAATTAATCAATCTAATTGATTAATTTAATATATTCCTTTAATTTATATCTAATCAAATTAGATTTGTCAATTAATTCTAACTCTTTAGAAATATTATTTGAATTTTACCTTCATTCAAAAATTGGTGTGACCTTTTAGGTTCACAATTAATACTAGTAGTGGGTTTACAACTCTTTGTAATTTGAGTTATTCATATTAACTCTTATTCTTGAATTAACTCTTTAATTCAAGAACCCACATATCATGGGAACATCTAGTAAGTAGCATGAATCTAGTATTAAGTGAATAGCGAGTAAACCTATTTCGATTACAAGTCCATTCATGTAAAATCCTTTCGACATCCAATTTCCCGATTAAATCTTTGGGTATGATTTTGTCGAAACCCAAATTGATTTAATAACTATGATTCCATTTCAAGTTTAGTAATTCGTTTATGGATCTCTATTCCTTGGCCAAGGACTTTGAATTACTAACTATGAAACACATAGGAAATTCACTTATCTTCATAAGTGTCGAATCCTATGTTGGCCACTGACAAACTTCCATACATATTAATATAATACCCAAAATATCCCTTTATACGATTGTGCTAGCAATCAAAAGGATAAATCAAAGTAAAATATAATATGCACAAAGTTACCATCGTGCCTCAAGTCTAAGGATTAATCATGTACTATTGTACATGAAAATTCTTATTCGACATGATAAACTTTCATTAAGAATTTTCATACGGTCATGTTCAGTGAACTTGTTCTCTAACAAGCACCCACATATATCTATTTGCGTCCCACGCTAATGTTGATGGAATGCAACATTCTTATCCAATAAGCATACATACTATGTGCAAGTCTTTTCCGGATTTATTTGATATCCCATCTCGAAATATCCAACGACTTGGAACTGTATTTAAGATCACAACTTTCAAGATATGTTCCATGATCACCATCTCTATGCGCAACCATATCTTATAGCTATAAGTGATCTAGGGATTTTATCTTAAGTGCAAATATATGATAAATGTTTATTCTTAAAATAAAGTAATGCCTTATTATTTAATATAATTCCAATAGATTGTATTTACAAGTAGAATATGTCCAATTCGGTTGGAACGCTGGGTATCCTACTCTAACAATATTCACGGATAATAGGGAGTCTGATGTACTTGACGAATTGTACACGACTAGACTTGGCCTATCCGGTGAATAAGTTGAGCAGATTTATGAGCAATCCCAGTCATGAACACTGGAATGCTTTGAGAAGAGTATTTAAGTACTTGAGGTACACCCTTGAATACGGGATAAAATACTCGAGATATCCAGCCGTACTTGAAGGGTACTGTGATGCAAGCTGGATATCAGATTCGAGAGATTCTCGCTCCACTAGCGGATATATTTTTTGTATTGAAGGAGGTGCAGTTTCGTGGAAATCCACAAAACAAACGTGTATAGCTCGGTCAACGATGGAATCGGAGTTCATCGCTTTAGATAAAGCTGGTGAAGAAGCTGAGTGGCTTAGAAATTTTTTATCCGATATTCCATGTTGGGATAAGACTTTGCCGCCTGTGATGATTCACTGTGATAGCCAAGCTGCTATAGGTAGGGCGCAAAGCAATTTGTATAACGGTAAGTCTAGACATATTCGTCGTAGACATAATACCGTACGACAATTGATCATAATTGGTATTATTTCCCTTGACTATGTGAAGTCTAAGGAAAATTTGGCTGATCTTTTGACGAAAGGATTGAATAAAGATCAATTGGCAGTTTTGCTAGAGGGAATGGGCTTAAAACTCTACAATGTAAAGAATAATCATAGTGGTAACCCTACCATGCTGAGTGGAGATCCCACGAACTTGGTTCAAAGGGAAAACTAAGCTATGAAAATTAAGTTGAGCACTTGGAACATATGAATGTCCAAAGCTATTCCCTAGAGCACTCTAAGTGCAAGATTACCTGTTGATTGTGGTGAGGGTAAGTCATATGGACTTTTAATGAATCCCTAACCTTGTAAATGTGAAGTATGGCAGGATACTCTTTATAGGGAGGTCACCTATATAAGTGTGAAGTGTGGGCCGCTTCAATTGTAAACACTTATGAATCCATTGTGTTGTCCATGGCCAAAACGGACACAACGATAGAACGGAATGGAGTTAAGACTCTATTGTGTGAATGTCATTGTCTCGGAGTACACTATGGAAGAATAGTTCAAGGCATTACGTCCACTAGGCCGCCAGTGCATCCGATGATGTTTACTAAGAAAGGTTAAAAGTCAAAAGCTACCTTTTCTGATGCAATAGAGTTTTGTGAGTATTGAGCACACTTTAGTCTATATATACTAATTTACACTCATGTGGGGGATTGCTGTAAATGAGTGTAATTGGGCCCCACCTTTTATTTATTGGTGCAATTGGTGCTACTTGAGTCACTAATAATTGTAATTGAAAGCTTAATCATGTGGAGGCATCTTTTAGCATGTGAAAGACTTATTAATTGAAATTGAGATCTGTAACCATGTGAGAGCATCTTAAGCATGTGGAGTCATCACAATTTGCTCATCAGTTTCACCTATAAATAGAAGGCCCGACAGAAGAGAAATGCGTACCAAAGAAGAAGAGAAAAAAGAGAGAAGAAAGAAAGATAAAGAAAAGAAAAAATAGATTTATGTCCAAATATCGGATATAAAAATATCAAAAGTGAAGAAATAAGTGATATTTTTATTTGTTTTATGATATTCTTTTTATTTCTAAGTGCTCAATTCTCGACTCCGTTATAGTTCGCCGGAGCTCGTAAATCTGGTGTGCTACAGATTTAGAGACGTTTGTTGTTGTATCTTTTGGGAAGTTACGCCTGAACCGTTATTTGACACACGGGGCGTATTCTTCTTGCGGAAAGAGTTTTACTCGCCTCGGCTAAAATCTTTTCGTTTTCCAGTTGTAATTTATTTTTTCAGATCTATTGTAATTTTCTATTTTTAGATTATTTGTAAGAACTGAAAAATATGTCCATTGCAAATGGAGCTGGAAGAGTCATTGTTGACAATTCTCCTGGCATAGTGCTAATAATGGACTTGATCAAAATGGCTCAATTATATTCTAGTGCTTCTTTTATTAGTGAAGTTTCTAGAAAAATATATCAAACGACGCAATGCAACTTGGGTCGCTACGAAAACAACCTCCTTGTATAATTACAAGGATAAGGTCTGCGTACAACAGACCCCCCAGACCCCAACCTGTTTGGGAATATACTGAGTATGTTGATGTTGATGTTGATGTTGATGTTGTAAGAACTGAAAATTACATATCAGTTCGTAGGATTCCCGTGTAATTTCACACTAAGTATCCAACAATAACCGCTTGATTTGTTGGGATTAAAGTGAAAATTAATAAGAATTATACGAGATCGCTGCTCAATACCCGCTCGTACGTCCAACTTAACTCAAGTTTGGTAGGCGAATATTTATTATTTAGCCTACTCATTTCTTGTTAGGGAAATTATTTACTTAGGGCTTCGTGGGATTCTATTTGTTAACTTCTGCTTCATTATGGATAATTGGTCAAGTTTATGAACTAAAAATATTATCTTGAGATTTTATCTCTTGTTTTCTCTTTCGTAAGTTTTCGCTACATCAGTTTGTTATATTGTTTGTATAATATTACAATAATAAATGTATATTATATTGTGAATGTTGCTATAATATATGATAGTGATTTTTTATTTTTTTTTTCCTGTTGGTGCAAAAAAGTGATTCCTAAGCAAACATTAAACAATCAAACCATGAATTGAGGAAAGAAAGAGGAAAACGTACTTTGAAACCTTAGTTAGTGGAATATAACCAAACAATTTAAGTATTTGAGCTGCAATTTCGCAGTCGTCAAAAGAGAACAAAGGCATTATATGAAACAATAGTTAGGCAATCTTTCATTAAACAAAAAATGCAGCCACATACTTTGAACTCAACATAACGGACTCGTGATTCCAGTTTCCGTAAGCTATGACGTTTGGCACCAATTTAGGGAACCTAGCAATGTTTGAGGAGAATCATTTATTTTGTTTTTAAATTTTATTTGCATAAGTATAGTAATATAAAATTATACTCCCTTTTATTTTTAATATTTGTCACTCTGCCTTAAATAAATGTCGTTTTGACTATTTTGTTTATATTTTTCTATTTTTAACCCTCCATCTAATGCACAGTATCTCTTCATATCTCATCTCCATTGTTTCCCATAACATCCATTAAATAGGGTTAATATTGGAAAAAAAAAAATTTAATTAACGTGTTGCTTCTCAAAACGACAAATAATGAAATTGGAGGGATTAACTTTTATCCAATGGCTACCTTGAAAATTAATTGAATTGACTGGTGTAGAAAAGACGTCTGACCTTCTTGAACGAGCTAGAAACGTCTGAATCTCGAGCTGGTTGTCGGTTGAACGTCTTCGGACCTGCAGAACTCTCACACCTGAGGGGGGTCTCCGGTGAAGAGCCACCAGTGTCTAAGTTAGCACTTGAAAAAGAAGTCTAATAGAGAATGTAATGTGTTTCAAGGAATAAGAGGCGCTAAGTAGTAATAAAGGGCGGTGTTTAGTAATAAAGGGCGGTGTTTAGTAACACCTAAATTAAAATTAAAATTTTATCTTATTGTGCACTTAAATTTTCAAAATTGTAGGAAAAAATATTTTCAATTTTTTGGGAACATTATATATGCCCTATTTTCTTGAAATATATACTTATTAATAATTATGCTTAAAAATGTAGATCTATTTAAAAATGCAAATAAGCTTAAAATAATAAGTAAGAAAATTTATTTTAAATTATTTTTATTATGAATATTTTTCAAAAAGTTTTTAATAAGTGTTAAAAATATATTACCATTATTTCCTAATGATACATTTATTTTAATACATTATAAATGATAAATATAATTAATGGGTTCGGATGATGTGTGCGAAATAGAAATTGCGCCCGACCGAGATGGCTATATAATTCTTTCACAAGTTTTAATCCTTTCACAAGTTAAAAGAGTAAGTGAGAAAAATTATTTAAATTATTTTTATTAAAAACATTTTTTCAAAAAAAAATTGGTAAATATTGAGAAAGTATATTACCATTCTTTCCTAACAATAAGTTTAGTTTGTTTTTAATAATTTATAAAAGGTAAATATAACAAATATACTATTCTTTCACAATTTTTTTATTTTTACTTTTTGTTGGTTGCAAGTTACAGTTTTACTTGATTTTTTTACATAGAATGATTATTAATCGAGTAACTTAACAAAAACTGTATAAAACCATTTATTATATTATTTCATGATAAATGAGATGCAAATATTTTACTATATAATTAAGTTGGAGTGTCTATTTTCACTTAATTTAATGTCAAATATTGTTTATTATGCTTAAAATTGATATATTTTTTTTATGAAGATGTAATTTGTATATTTTTTTATGAAGATGTAATTTGTATAAATAAATAGATTGTTTTTTTTAATTATGCTTGTCAAATACAAATTAATAAATAAAAAACTATTAAATATTCCTTCTAAGAAAATAGATAATAATAAAAAAATAGATTAGATTGGATTTTTTTAATTCGTATTATTTAATAGAATTAGGAAGTATATATACATTTTTTCTTAGATAAATTGATTTATGCGTTTTGGTTTTCTTTATTTATTTAGAACAATATGATTTTTAATTATATTGTAATTTAACTAATATTTAAAATCATTGCCAATATTTTCAATGTAATGACGGTATAAAAATTACAATAAATAAAAACTACTCATTTACCAATTCTACCATTTACTTTTCCACTCCAAATTGAAGATTCAACGCCCCTAATAAAGATTTCATATAATTTTTAATAAAAAATGTTTCAATTGTGTGACTTAAGAGAAATGAGTAAATCATGTTCATGTTTCTCAATATTAAATTTATAAAATTAATTTAAATATTAACATGGTATTTATTTTTATAAAAATTATTGTTAATATTTATTTCCCGCATCATATTCATAAAAAATTATTTTTATTATGTCATCTCGACTTTGAGTGAATGAGAGAATGATTCAACTTTCAAATTACAATATAGGAAATTCATAATTTGTCTCATATGATTGGTCCCAAAAGTTGATAACATCTTGCACATGGTCCTGTTAATTTTAAATTTCATTCAAAAAAAAAAATTTGTCTAAAAGTAAGTCAAACTACTTAAACAAAAAGTCAACTTTTCACTTTTGAATTAACCATCAAAATAATTTGTTTTTATTCTCGACGAACTTGAAAAACTCATTCTTTTTTTTTTTTTT
>CACSLK010006441.1:3534468-3546363 GCA_902706635.1 Striga hermonthica
CTGACCGTAAAGGAGGTTATTGCAGTACCGCATCGTCGCAGGATCGCTCGCTTCAACCTCTTTGGCAAGCTTCCGAAAAAACTCAACATCTGTCCAGGCACCCTGATTATGTTGGCTCTGGTGATTTGTCCCTAAAAGTATACGATCCAAAAATTGAAACAATAAAACAAAGTAATATACTTTAATGTGTAATTTAAAATGAATCACGAAGTATAAAATTATAAATAAACATTAACCAGATTTTCAGAGAGTCACTAGTCACACGACTCGTGTGAAGATGTGACACGAGTCGTGTGAGCTCACACGACCCGTGTCACAAGGCACACGAGTCGTGTGAAAACCCCGTAGCTTTTAAACATTTCTCTTGAGTAAGCATACGACTCGTGTGACCGGATGACACGAGTCGTGTGAGTGTCACACGACCCGTGTCACTGGGCACACGAGTCGTGTGAAAACCCCGTGGCTTTTGATCCATTCTCCTCAGTAGGCACACGACTCGTGTGACCATGTGACACGAGTCGTGTGAGGATCACACGACTCGTGTCACTAGGCACACGAGTCGTGTGACCTTCCTGCACCTTTTTTTTTTTTTTTTTTCAAAGTAATATACTTTAATGTGTAATTTAAAATGAATCACAAAGTATAAAATTATAAATAAACATTAACCACAAATTACTTGGTTCTAACATCTCTAGTGTCTTCCAGAACTCGTGGATCATGTCAATACCAATCGCCATTTTAGAATCATGTGTTGTACGAAGCATACATGCACAAGGAATTCCATGTGTGGTAGGCAATACACAGCCGCAGCGCCAGTAAACTTCATGGCTCAAGTCTCGCATCCTTGTTATCTCATCGTCCAATAAATTCATACAGTAATGCGAGACTCTCAATATCAAGCACGCGAAAGTCAATCCCGTATATGTCGTACTCTTCCTAAGTCTAGAAGACTCAAGTGTTGTCCTGTTAATACATTACAAAACAAATTATAATATACTTATATAATATAATATATTATACTTATATATAATATATTTGAGGAATGTACCTGATTTCAGTCAATTGAGACTCGATCTCCTTATCAATCTTATGCCACACTGTATCTAGCGCGCCAGTCGACGTGCGGAGCCACTGCTTCAACACAGAGTGGGCACTTTCCACCCTACAGTTAGTTGTGTTGCCAAAATGTGTTACTTGGTTCGTCCAGGCTTTCACAAACTTCTCCTTGTGGCATAGCCACGTCTGCTCGAGATATTGTACCACTTTTGAATCATTCCTGTATTTTGCATTCAATTGAGCTACGGCATTGTCGTACTCATCCGACGTACTGGCATCCATAATCGACTTCCACCGACCGTGCAAGAACCTCTCAGATAAATTTTTATCTTTCCCAAACAAGTTGTACACTTTGTTTTCCACATCCTTGTTGATGTGCCACGTGCAGAGTAAGTGGGCAGATTGGGGAAAATGCCTCCTAATAGGAGTCAATAAGCCCAACACTCTGTCACTGACAACCGCATTAGGATGCACCTGAGCAGCGTCAAATATTAGTGAGACACGCAAAAAAAATCTCAAATTTTTTTTACCATATAGCACAAAGTACGTTTATATACTAATTAAATTAATCATGTACTTCATATAAATTCTTACCGTATAGCCTATGAGAAGTCTCAACTTGTCGAGAACCCAATCATAACTGGCCTCTTTCTCGTCCTTCATGAGGGCATACGCAATTAAAAAGTTATTGTTGCACGGCGTCATGCCAATCATCTCGACCAACGGCATCTTGTACCTGTGAAAATGAGACCAAAAGAAATAAATTATAATCACATTAAATCTAATCCAAAATACAAATTTAAATTAATACTAATAACATATCTATAAATTTAAAATACCTGTTGGTTTTGTACGTCGAATCTATGCCGACAAACCAATAATAAGTCCGGAATAGACTCACTGAATCAGGATAGGCCATGAATATGTGTGTCAGCGCATTTGTATTCGGATCGACATTTGTATAAACTATGTAGTTGCTGCTGTTTACCAAATGTAGAAGTTGGGTAGGAACGTTCCTACCCTCAAAACTTTCCTTACGCAACCAGTCTCTATAGTTATATACATGTCGCCGATTAGCATGGTCGTGTGGATTTTTTTCATGGACGGCGGCCAAAATATTTGCTGGTGTCACATGCGCAGCAGTCATTTCACGAATAATTTTTTTGGATGACACGCTTATGTCGCTCGACTGTCGATGGCCCTCAGGATACACGGCAAATGAATGATTATGGTATCCCTTCGTTTCGTCTTGACTCGTGTGGATCATCCAGTATGTCGATCTGGCAACACGCTTTACTTGTATCTCAAAAGGGCACTGGCACGCTTTCGTTTTTGAACGTCTCGAAACAGCTTTATTCATATCTACGTTTTTGCATCTATAACGTTCGCCTCGATCGCACTTCAAGATCTTCAGCCTTCCGGGTTTTTTGTGTTTCGAAATAGTCAAAAAGAAACCATTCAGAATTGCCGTACTTTTTGCATCCTTAATAGCATCCACATCACTAATAAACAGCGTAGTTGTATTGAAAGCGGAACGGTAATCAACACCATCTCCTCCAAAATCTTCTAAAGACACCTGCAATGTATTTAATAATTTTAAACCATTTAAAATTAATAATAAAAAAAAAATAAAAAAGGATGTCCGGCCGGTCAGACCGGTCGGACCGGGTTACAACCGGCCGTCGCGGCCAGACACCAAGAGGGCCGTACGACCGGTCCGTTTGTACAACCACCGGTACGTACGGCACCCAAAACCGGACGGCCGAGGGTGTGTCCGGTCGAACCGGCCGGACGTGTGTTAAGCCGTCCGGTCCGGTCGGCCGGACATCACCGGTGCCGTGCGGTAAAACGGGCCCGTCGGTTTTTTTTTTTAACCTCCGAGCTGGTCGACATCTTGCGGACACAAAAAATTAAAAGGGCAAAATCGTCCAAGGGGGGCGGTGACTAGTAATAGGGGGACGGTAAATAGTAATGCCAAAAAAAAAAAAGTACATGGGAGAGATTTTATGTATCTCTCTCTTGATTTTTAACTATAGAATATTACAAATTAAAAAAAATAATAATAAAAAATTGGTAACATCCGAACAGTTGATCCTACAACTCAAAGAAGAGCCTAAATGGCGGCTACTAGGTCGGTTGGCCTCCATGGATTATTCTCCCCTCCCACCGGGTTGGGAGAGTGGCTACATCATGACCTAATCGGGGTTTCCTATCCCCGCCGAACTCTGAACTAGACGTTCTTTAGACCTTCGACCTCCTTCTTTGTACCGAAAAAAAGAAAAGAGCCTAAATTACTATAGCACACTCACATTACAATAAACTAAAGCTTCTACTGGTAGAGAATAGAATAGGATTGTCATATGAGAATAAACATCCAAAATAGACACAGAAGAACATTTAACACACACAAACTACTAACTAGCAATACCAGAATTAAGCCCTCCCCACCAGCTGACCAGCTACTCTGGACCCAAATGTAGCAGACCCAGACATGAATCTAAATGTCAAACGTTGGCTAACTAAATTCTGGCCTACGACCTGCATACCCTCTCGAAGGAAAACCTCCGGTAAACAAGGGAGGCATGCATGCGTCAAGACTTTACCCCAACACGAGTCGGTAACTACAGCCCCAAAACAACCAGAGTCGGAGACTGCCACTGCCAACAACAGAGCGAGAAGAGCACAAGAGAGAGTCGAACACAAATGATGCGAATGAAGGTCGGATGCTCAAGTACTCGTACAAACGGGCGATACATGTGTGCATTAATGAGCCCCGCGAGTACGCAGAGGTTCGCGCATTAAGGAAGGATGTCGTCGTAGCAAGCTACACAACAGGGGATCTACAAGAAAGACAACGCACGACCGAGCAAGAAAGCGCACAAGGTAGACAACGCGTGACCGCGCAAGACGATGCGCGAGGCAGCTGCACCGTCGCGCGAGGCGTGGGGCGCAAGTTGGCCAGCAAGTCTTGAGGGGCAAGCTATCCAAATTTCCTAGTTTAGTTTTTACTATAATTATATTCTTAATTAGCATAGGTGTTTGATTAATTTGGTAATTCTTAGGACCATGTATTTTACTTTCCTTAGGATTAGAATTTATCTTCTCATAGGCTTAGTATTTTCTCTTCTTTAAATAGCTTATGTGATCATCTTTGATTTCATTATAAGTGGAAATAATAAAACACTCTTTCGAGCAAAAATCTCTTGTGTTATCAGTCTTTTCAGGGTCTTATAATAAACAATCTTTCTCTTATTAAGTTGTTCTTATCATGCCATGGTTTTGTTGAATGTCTTGAAAGTTTATTGTGCTACCTCTGTTAATCTGCTTAAATCTTGTATATATTTTTTCTGTGAATACTCTGGATCACTCTAAATCTAAATGCTGTCAAATCTTTAATGGACTTGTTGTGGCTAAAAACTCTAGATATCTGGGACTTCGTTTGGGAGTTGACAGATAAAAAAAAAAAAAAGGATATTTTTGCTAGTTGGAAAAACAAGTTTATAAGAGATAGACTGGTTTAAAGGGATTTTCACTGTCAAAGAAGGCTACGAGATAAGTCAACGGAAGAAGAAGGAAAGTACGAGAGGGGTAGGAACAAGCAAGGGAGGTGGAGATAGATAGAAAATTTGGAGGAGGACTAGGAGTTGTCCAGTTAAAAATAAGGTGAGGTGCTTTCTATGGAGATGCTGGAACAATTGGAATAAGACAAAGTTCATATTGGGGATGTAATTTGTTGCTGGTGTGGGGATGAGGTGGAGGATCTTGAGCACTTGAGATGTTTAGATGTGAAATAGTTTGGAAATGAGTTGGTATTACTTAGGATAAACTTCAGAATGCCCGGGTTAAGTCAAGTCGGAGGATGCATGTATCATATTCATGTCAGACTATGACCACAACAAGGACAAATATGTTTTTTTTGTCTACATATTTGCTGCTTTGGTGGCTGTGGAAAACACGGAATAATAGTTGAGTTTTTAGGAAGGAAAATACTTTTTGAAGTCAAACTGGTGCAAGAATGTAGTGGATGGAGTTTGAGGCAATTAATGACGGACATTTGGTCAACAAGTTGAAAGGAAGTTCTCCAGAGAGGAGGGGAGTGAAGGTGAAAGGTTTAACCTTCGTTGGTGATCTTCTAGGGATGATGATCATCTTCATTTGGTGGAAGTTGTGTTGCTAGATATTTGAAGATGGCTGGAGAGGGAGTCGTCTCACTTTAGGTGGAAGAGGGTAGTGATATATATACCTTGAAGACAAAATGTTGGCTGAAAATCTTAATAATAATCGTGCCTTGTTCGACCGACTCTTTTGTTTCTATAATGGTAGAGGACGACATCTCTTGAGTTATGTTGTTGGATTCTTGTGATTTTTGTTTTGTTTAGTTGTTTGTTGTTGATGATTTGTTTGACCCAAGTAGTTGTTGTTTAGGGAGGCAGGCTCTTGTTGAGTTTTCCCCAATTTGTTACATATTTCGAGTCTAAGCTAGTTGGGGATCATTTGTAATCATATTTGAGTGTCATGAAAAATTATTTTTTTTAAAAAAAAATAAAATAAAAAAAAATAAAGCTTCAATTTTCTCAGAGTTTTAAAAAGACATGGGGTACAACAAACATCAATCACAGTGAAGTAGAGAGATTATTTCCATTGACAGAATAGCATGTCAGAAACTGAGTTAACATAGCTTGTACAAAGACAAAAGATAAGATCCTAGAGACCCTGCCAGCCAGCAGCTAGCTAGCTCCTCCCAAAACGACACAAAAAAAAAAAAATATTAACTTCACAAAATGCTTAAGGAAAGAAAGGAATCCTCTGTTCAGTAGAATAGTAATTTATCTCAGAGGTTCCAGCTCTTTTTACAAATTTCCCGTTACAAAATGCAGCCTGGGAACACCAGAACTGATTTACAGACAACCGTACGAATAAATAAATTATGGTTGAGGGGTTGCACGATCACGAATAAAGAATGAGGACAGGCCTTCCTCGTACTGCTCCAATTTATCTACTGGGTTTTGTCCTTCAGTGGTTGAGATAATAAGTCAAGTTCAGTGGTTGAGATAAGTCGAGTTCAGTAGAGTAGCTTTTACTGAACATCCAATCATTTTGCAAGAGACTTGTTATTTATTCTATGAAAACCGATTCAACCGATTGTGATGAACGCAGAGTTGAAACGCACTTGAACTGCCATCAACACAAAAACAAATAATAAATAACTAACAAGTTCCATAATTTTTAAGGTGTTTTAGTTGCCCAGCCATTTGATTTGGATACAAGAGTTTAGGACAAAAGTGGTTAAAAGATAGAATGAAAGAAACTCTAAAGGTTTTGAAAAAATTTGGACCTTTTTAAAAATCATTTATTTTTTGTGGCAAATGCACTTTTTAGAGTCTCACCCTGGAGTGTTTGTATTTGAGGCGTACGGCACCCGACATGTTACCGCTCGGGTTAAGCTGTAAGTTTTGCAGTTCCAAAACAACCGTTTTTAGCTCTGACGTCTTATGCCTCGTGTAGTATTCCAGTGTTCGATTCTGCTCAAGGCATGCTTATCATTATACAATATAAATTCGGAACAGAAAAGGAAAATGGCATCAAATGGCTGAGAAGAAATCTAACCCATGGATGCTCAGACTGATCAAGAGTCCACTTGGCTAGAAGCACAGCAGAGGCAGCAATCATGGATGGTAGGTATTTCAGGAAACTGTAGTCCGTTACAGTTAGTTCTGCTAAATAGTTAGCCAAGAATTCCAGCTCAACAGACGGGACCTGGAAAATGGAGAAATTGTTCATGTCCAGTTCTATTTATTATTTTTATTTTATTTTTTCTTGTTGGTTCTTTTGGAAACACGAAACTTGAAAGATAGTTGTAACTGAAGGAGTAAGAATTTTTATTTTTATTTTTTAAAAAAGGGTTTCACAATTTAGTAATATCCTCTTGACATGAGCTTCTCTTTTACAAATTTAACTCACAGGATGTAATAGGGATGAAAAACTGAGGATGTAATCATACAATTTTGGAAATGGATTCAATTTTTGTGTAACTAAGGTGAATCTCAAGAGGATAGGAGCAAATCTCGACACCATTTAGTCTACTTGTACCTTGTAAGAAACTTGTGCTGCTTGAATAAACCTCCTGTAAACACAGAAATAAAAGATGATTAAGAGAACAGATCTTAGGGATGCAGCATTTGAGTGAAAAATAAAGATCACAAAGTCCAGATACACTAGATACCTAAGAAACTTCTTTGTGGTGGGAACAGATAGTTGAAATCCCAAAAAGTTCAGAACACAACTTTCCATTTTCACCACCTGTCAGTTTTGCATAAAGAATTGATTTATGCAGCCACACTAACACAGTCGGATACAAAACAGAGGAGGTCATTGAAATAGACAGGTACATACCTCTTCTTTCGTGTAGGTGTTGTCTGTTATAAAGCAAAAATCTTCCACACGAGGCGCACAAATTTCTTCGTATTTCCTATAGACAATATATCAGTAGAATACAAGTAAGAGCAAAGCAAGACGGTCAAAGGCTAACGGTACTTGTTTGCTTGACAAAATGGCCCTCATATCTACCACCTTAGAGATCCAGAATCATTAATTAATTAAATATTTGCATGAAAAGTAGGATAATTATCAGTGTACAACTGTAGTATGCAGATTATTCCGGAGACAACTTGAGAGAGTGACATAAAGTATTTTACGACAGCGAAACAACATGTAAAGCAAGGATATATTATGTTGTTATATCCAATCGCTTTTCGCTAAATAACTTACGAGGCAATGAGCATGCAGGTCACACCAAGAAGTTGAAGCTTCTGCTTTGTCATATAATTCTCAGATAGAAATCTATCAATGAGATTTACAGTCAGGTATAGTGTATCGGGCATCAGCCCATATTCTTCAGAAACCTGAAAAGAGGCAAGGCACATGAGACAACACAAAAGGTAAGGTATAATAATTATAGTGAAGATTGAGGACGGAATCTCGGAGAGCAAAATCAAAGGATGTTTCATTCTTTCAATGCAAGACCTTCTTGGTAATTATTAAAAGACAAAACTGCTACTTCATATTGAAAACAACATCTGAACAAACATTACATGAAAGAGAATGCAATGACTATATCGACGAATGATAATGTAGTTCAAACAAGACAATGGTAAACTAAGTATGATAGTAGACTATATGATATTTGAGTTGACAAACCTCAACAAGCCAATCAATCAGTATAGCCCTCATACCCTCAGTAATATCTCGTTGCAGTTTTTCCATATAATCAGCCAAAGGCCTCCGGTCAATCTGAGGGAAGAACAGGACTTCTTATGAGAATGAAACAAAACCATTTATTGGAATGGAGAAAAAAATAAAGTCAATCTACTGAATATATATCAGATTTTGTGACCAATTCCTTGTGAATAATGATTGAAGTATTGTAGATTATTGTATGCTGACTAGCAAAGTAACTTAGAACTCATAAATGCATTATGACAAAAATTCGCATGCACCCACAATTAAATGACTACAAAAAGGTCTTATAGAGGCACATAGGGTAATGTGTGAAGATGGTGGCCTGACAAACCTGTCTTATATACATAGCAGAATATATATCAGCTGCATAGTGGCTACACATCTGTGGATCCTTGTGTTTTGAATCTATGTCGGTAATTCCACTGTCTTCCAAGCTCTCCTTTTCCATGCAAAGCATGGCATCTTCTGTATGATAAACAAAATTGTCAAACAAGGAGGCAGACAATAAATAACGACAATGTCTAGTGATATATATCCCTCAGGTCATTTGAAAATGGAATTAATCCTTCGTAGACTCAGGTGCATAAACTACCAGCTTTTCACCACATTGGCAATTACATGGTTGCCACATTTGTCAAGACAAAATTGACCGAAAAATAATAAAAGTGCGGTGTTGATGATCAATCATAAATTTTCCTTTTCGTCGGTATATGCAAATGAATGAAACCGCATCAAGCAAATTAAAAATGCATTCAAGCAAAAAATTAATACAGAAATTTGCTTTCTGAATTGACCGAGAGAAAAGAACCTGTGGATTGTGAAGCTTCTTTTCTGCCATTTGTAGTCTAAACATAGAAAACCATTTCTTTATCATACGGTCACAAACTGACTTTAAATTGGTTTCTAATAAAATTCACAACTCTCCTGGAAAAATAAAGACGTGTATGCATTTACATTGTAATGAGGAAATTTGCAAGAATGTAGCCTTTTGTCATTGTGTCCACAAAAATACCATTTCTGTGTATTTCAACCAAAAACGACTTGATTACGACCAAGGGTGGCACTTGTAAACACAAAGAGAAAAAAAAAAAAAAAAGGTNATTTCTCCATTGTAATGTAGCAAACATTAAAATGTAAAATGACGCTACCAGAAATAAGCATATTAGAACTGAAATTTATGATGCAACTGATTCACAAAGTTGATATGTGAAATACTCCAGGTGGAAAAGCTTCATACAAATCTAACCTCTACTCATTGAACTTGTTAGTGGGACGCTTTTACTGGAATCTGTCATGGTAGAAATCAGACCTGCTACATCCATCATATTCGCATTAACAATTTTGGTTGGTTCAGTTGTCAAATTCCTTGTGGAGTTCTCTTGAGATTTTACTACATCTACTTTGACTTCATCATTTATATTTTCTCTTCTATCTCCTGGAGCCTCTGACTTTTTAGGAAAACAAGGAGTCCCCACCTTTCCCTTCTTATGTGACGGATCATTTCTGTTCGTCCTGCTAGGCTGAAACTAACAATATCTATATTCAGTAACATCATTTAGAAAGAAGAAGAGTCTAGATATACTCTTTGAAGATCTAAAGCTCAAGGATGAAGAAAAATCTTAGAACCTAAAGAGATTAAACAAAACCATGATGGCAACCTTACCTGAACTCTGGCTGCATTTATGCAGTTTATGTACAAATCATCACAGGCAATATTAGTTACATCTTTAAGAACAGCCCTTTTCTTATGCGGCGCACAAGCAGCTGCACTTGATGGTTTCTTGTTATCTGACACTGCTCTCTTCAAGTGTGCCCGCAACACAGGCTTGTCATCTTGTTTGAATGAAGGGTGTAAAGGTGGCAATCCACTTGATGAGCCCAAGGCTTTTGCCCGTGCTCGTGTAATTCGCACACTGGGCTGTCTAAGGTTGGACACCCTATTCTCGTCACTCATGACTGCATTCTTCATGGGACAGCAGTTTCTTGAAAAAAATAATGCACCTTCACGATCACTGCAGGTATACCACAAATAAAGTTAAAACAAGCAGCTTATTATATACAAAACCATGGTGCGTATTTAGTGCAAACAATTTGGTTAATGAAACTTCAACAGCGGTTGAAGATATGCAAAATGTCAGTTTGTGGCATTTCTACTCACTACGCATCATACATGAAACTTGACTAACCTGAATGTGTCCTAGATGACTGTTGAATTGAAAAAAGTAAGCACGTGAACAGAAATCCGTGCAATATCGACTAGACAGTAGGCCTCAAGATTGCAAGATTGTCATGATTTAAATGTTACTTATTAAATTTTTATTGCCCATTGCAATCATATCTCTGTCCAGAACTGAACCACTTATTCATACTTAACTATATCATCAAAACAACATACTTCGCAATCTTTTTACTTTATCAACTTAGTCCCATTGACATATTTTGTTTACTATGTAATTCGACAACTTTAAGTACTGGCCAACTGACAAAAATATAATGCCACATTATGATTGTGATTTCACTGAGCCTAAGCTAACATTAGGACCAACGAAGTAGAGAAAAGATGAAATATTATCCATCCATTGATAGAATAGTTGAGTCAAAATATATATTCGTCTTTCTAACATTTCCACAGAATGGTGAAGACGCACAACACAAATATTTCACTAACTGCAAAGTACACGAGCAATACCTTATGCTCCATGAGTTGTAGCTCGATAATGCAGTAACCTGGAATGCTCTGGCAACAAGAAATTCTCACCTCCTGTCTCATCACATTAATTAAAATAAATCATTCTGAAAAGAAACCGAGAAACACTAAGACATTGAACAAGTCGATAAATTTTCATCCAAATGCTGTCATTTCAAGTACTCAGAATCAAATAGTGAATAAGAAACAATCCCCGACACTAGAAATAGACGAGCCCGACAGAATTTCATTACTTCCAAATGTGCTTAAATCCCGTCAGACCACGAAAATTTATTTCCAAGCATCTAGGAAGATAGCTTCTTGTTTCTCCTCTATCACGTCGCCATTTTTAACAATGTATCGACCAAAAATCTCAAAATGATAAAAAAAAAGACATAAAAATGATCTGTACAACTAAAATGAGCTTCTCGAATCATCCATTACAACAGGAAACAAATTATAGTAGGAATTCATCCTCAGATCTATGCAAAAACAACCGAACTTCAAACTTACAGCACAAAATTTCTAGTAAAATTTACAATAAATAAATAAACAATACATTATCATCTACAAATCCATGTAAGGTAAGACGAACGCACAAACTTGCCTCACACACACACACACACACACACACACAAACACACACACAAAGAACAAAAAATTGAATGAACATTTAACACATTGAAAAAAGAAAAACAAAATGGCGGAAACAGCTTGATAGGTGAGCTCACGCTTTAGTTGCAGAGCTTTCAGATCAGCGTTAGGCCCTCGATTCAAGCGGATCGATCATCGGTAGATACTTACATACAGAGGCGGTGTATGTATAGGTTGAGTGTGTGTTTTGAGTGAGAGTGTGAGTGTGTGAGGCAGCGTGAAAAGGAGAGGTGTGTGCAACTGTGTGTAGTATATATATA
>CACSLK010006441.1:3546495-3558444 GCA_902706635.1 Striga hermonthica
AAAAAATGAAGAAATTACTCAGTCAAAATATAAAAAAGTTCCTGAATTTCCTTAACAAGTAAAAACAGAATTAGAAAAATGGTTACAATTTTTAAAATTTTGGGAAAAAATGGAAATTGATTAATTGATCCTCACTTTGAATTTGATTATTATTATTATTATCTGCTCAAAGGGATTTGACTTGTTGAAAAATTCAAATTTTTGAAATTTGTAAAAAAAATAAATAAATAAATAAATAAATAAAATTAAATTAAGATTAATTTAATGTATTTCATTTTAAATACAGTTTTGTTATGTTATCCAAGTGTTCATTTAGTATGTTTCATATTTTGTGGGAGGTAATTTGGCTTGAAACTTGCATGAGATTGTTCTTGATTTTGAATTTTGATCAAATTTAGTATGTTTCATATTTTCCTTTGACTAGTTTTTGGGTCTTTCTTGATTTTTCCTACTAACCATTTTTATTAATTTGGCCTTCTCATATTCTTTTTTTTTTTTTAAGTGATATTGAATTGGATTGGTTGAACAATTTAATAAAAGTGTTAGTTCATCTTGTGCACATGCACAAATTAGACAAAAAATTATAATACAAACTTTTTATATAAAACTATAATAACTAAAATCAAAAGTTTTTAATAAAAATATATCACATTTATAATTAAATTATTAGCATTTGTAAAAATGATAGTTGCATATGATATTAAAAGTAACATCATACACAATAATAAATAGCATCAAATATGGTTCTCACACCAGAACAAATTTTAATTTGAACCAACTCCTTTATATCTTCCCTATATATAATTCTCGAATGCGTTGAGCCTACGTGGCAGCTTCTGGTGCTTCGAAATCCTACTTGGCGAAAAATCATGCTTCGTAATTAGGTTTGGACAAATAATATTGATATATTAATAAATAATAATCTAGGTTCGGATATTCTATAAATATTGTTTAGCTAATTTAGGTATTTTCATATCAATTGTACTAATATAACCCTTTAATTCTTTGTAATACTTACATAGTAAGTCACTAATATATCTCTGACTTTTGATTTGCTTCCTCCAATTAGCTATTGAATTGTAAATGTATTTTAAAAGTTGATAACTTTTGTATTTTTTATCGGTTTCTTACATATATAATGTATCAAATTAATCATCTTTTGATGATCTTCGATTTGACATCCATATTGTATATATGAAATAAATAAATTATATTTATTTTTATAATAATAAAAAATAATAATATTTATTAAAATTTATTAGAAAAATAAAATTATTTCTCAACTGATATATTTGTGTTTAATGTAGTTATTTGTTGTAAGTTAAGAAATTTATTATACTATAACACATGTAAGTCACACAAATAAAAAGTGTCATACTAACTATATAATAATATATATTTTTATAAAAGGTATTTAAATTTTCAACTATTTTTTCTCATTAATTTTATATTTTAAGAAAAAAAATTAGCACACACCCGTGTAATACACGGGCGTTGTACTAGTATATATTAAACTAAGAATTTATTTTTTTATGTATTAATTATAAAATTATAAGTTTTTAAGTCATGAATCATGCAAAAATATTCACCTACCTATTATGAGCATATATTAAATAAATTATGGCTATTTGTTACATGTATAATTCTTCATTTTTAATTATATAATCTCCTGCAAGGGTACAACACATTATTTTATTTTGCTTAGAGTTATAGGCAGTTAATTATTGTTTGAAATTTCACTTTAAAAAATCATACTATTTGCGATTGTAGTTATTCGATTCATAAAAGGACATTTGGTCATTTTTTAATCAAATATATTTATTATAATATATGTTTATGTCATTAATTTATCAAGTAATTAAAGACTAATAATTTGTTAATAAAGGCTAATTCCAAGTGATTCAATAATATACATTTATAATAATAGTTAATTTTTAAGAGGATATGGTGTCTGAAGTAATATGATCATGCCACATGTATTATCAGTCTTTGTGATAGTACTTTGTGCTGCTCAAAGTACTTATTATCAGTCTTTGTGATAGTACTTTGTGCCTGGGATTAGGGTTGTAAACGAATCGAATCAAAGCGAATACCCAGAGATTCGATTCGATTCGTTTAAAATATTCGAAGCTTCGATTCGTGATTCGATTCGATAACGAATTCATTTTTTGATTCGTATTCGATTCGTTTAGAATATTCGAACATATTCGATTCGATTCGAAATTCGTTTTCAAAAAAATATTATAATTAAAAAATATTATAATTACAAAAATAAATTTTATTTCATATATTTTTAGAAAATTTTGCCAATTTATGATGTTTTTACTTTTTATGTCATAAAAATATTAGGAATATAACAATATATATATACATATATTATAAGCAAAATGTATATTATATATAATTTGTATAAAAATATTATAATTACAAAAATAAATTTTATTTTTCATATATTTTTAGAAAAAATTGTTAATTTATGATGTTTTTACTTTTTATGTCATAAAAGGAATATAACAATATATATATATATACATATATCATAAACAAAATGTATATTATGTATAATTTGTAAAATTTATATAATTATTGTTAACGAATCGAATATTCAAATTTCGAATCGAATATCTACACATTCGAATTCGAATTCGTTATAATTTCGAATCTAAAACATCATTCGAATTCGAATATTTCGAATTCGAATCACGAATATCGAATTCGAATCACGAATATCGAATTCGAATCACGAATCGAATCAAAAATGTTTGATTTGTTTACAACCCTACCTGGGATGTTTTATCAAAAAAAAAAAAGTACAAGAAATTAAATGGCATGGTCGCAGTATGAACATAATCATTAAATATCCCATCTCCCACCCAAAGTCACAAATAATACTATGAACATATTTTAGTTGCACTAGAAAATCTTAACCTTTAGATTTACCTACAATTTCCCAAACCAGAGAGTTACTAATAACTCATCACCGCAATTTTCTTTTTCTCTCAGAAACCAAAAAATCAGCTGCCTTTGTAAATACAGTCAATAAGAAGTTAGGTTTTGATAATAGATGCACCACAGTGGATCTTTTTGGTCTTTTTAACTCCCCACTTTTATTTGACAAAAGTCGGGACTTTTCAAAAGGTCAACTTAAATTTTTTTGAAATTCTTTTCATATCAGTGGCGCTACTCAACTTAAATCACATAAATAACATAAATCATACTAAATCATATGATAGGACAAAGAAATTACCCGGGCTCCCTCGACTCGGACGACCACCGTACCTGCAAGAACGCCAAGTCGGGGACCCCGAGAGGGGTGCTCGGCTTTGGGCCTTCGATGCTTAAGTTAGTACTCAGTTCAAGAGAGAGAGAGAGAGAGAGAGAGAGAGAGAGAGAGAGTTGTATGGAATCCAATAGAAATGAATGAAATGAGTACCTTAGCCCCCTTTTTATAGAGGGAGTGTACCTTATAGTCCAAATTGGATTTGGCATAGGTTGGGCTTGGCCCATATTATCATATCAAGTGTCTTAGCCTATGTGTAGGCGTATTCTTCAATATATATCCATATAAATAGGTAGGGTATGACATGTTATATCAGATACTACCGGTCGAGCCTGCAGTACTAACCGTGGCTATATCATCTAGTCCCCTCCCACTCTGGTCGAGTGAGCATAACTCTATCCAAGAGTGAAAAATAGAGCAACTCGCCACTGGAGTCAAACACTGAAAACCGAATGGTTGTAGAGGTCGAAAGTTAAGTGACCCGGCACTGGGTCAAGCATCGGAAGTCGGATGACCAATAAGAAAAAAAATCGAGTGACCCGCCTCTGCTAGGGTCGAGGATCGAAAGTCGGATGATCATTGAGATTGAAATCCAAGTGACCCGCCTCTGGATTCGAAACCCAAAAGATCTGCATCCGAGATCGAGAACCGAAACTGGGGTCGAATGCCAAAATATTTGTCTCTGAGATTGAGCACTGAAACCTGAAAGACCGGTGTTCGAGATTGAAAACTGAAAGATCTGCATCTGGGATCAAACATCCAAGGGCCCGCATCCGAGGTCGAATACCATAAGACCTAGCTCTAAGGTAGAAAGCCGAAATACCTGTGTTTGAGATTGGGTACTGAATAACTCGACGCTACCTCTAGGTCGAGAACCAAAATTGAGGTCGAAAATCCTAATCCAAAACTGATATCGAAAATCAAAAGACCTGCGTCTGAGGTCGAAAAACATAAGACCTGCCTCTGATGTCGAAAATCCGAAAACCTGCATCTGAGATTGGAACTCGAAAGACCTGCCTCTAAGGTCGAAAAGTGAAATAGAGGTCGAATAACATATGACCAATTCCCACAGTCTTGAATTTGAAATTTTGAACTTACACATTCTGCTTTGATAATTAATAATAAACCTTTCTGGTTACCTCATCCTATAGCTCCCTAGTTCAAAATTTGAACTTCAATCCTGTTGTGTATCCTTTCGAAGATTGAAAGACATGACTTCTCTCTCACGTAGAAAAATCGCATTTGAAAAAATAAAGTCAAATAAAACCGTCAACTTGCTCGAGCAATAATAAATACACTCAACCTGCCACCGAGGTCAAAAAATAAATTCGATAATACACCACCAAGTGAAAAGCAATCAACCTGCTCGAGCAATAAGAAGTATCCTTGACCTGCCACTGAGGTTGGAAAATAAATTCGACAAACCAGAATGACCAACCAACAACCTGCGCGAGCATTAATGAATAATCAAGTGAACATACTCGAGCAATAATGAACATACTCGACCTACCATCGGGGTCAAAAAATTAATTCAACAAACCAGAATCAGCAACAACATGCTTGAGCAGTAATGAACACACTCGACCTGCTTCTGAGGTCGAAAAGAAATTTTGACAAAATCAAACTCAAATACAAATCATTAACCTCCTCAAGCAATAATGAATATACTCAACCTTCCACCGAGGTCAAAAAACGATTTCGACAAAGTCAAGCTCATATTCAAATCATCGACCTGATCAAGCAATAATAAATATACTCTACCTTCCGTCGAAATTGAAAAACAATTTCGACAAAATCAAGTTCAAATTCGAAAAATCAGCCTGCTCGAGCAGTAATGAACATACTCAACATGCTTCTGAGGTTGAAAAATAAATTCAATAAACCAGAACGACCAACCAACAACCTGCTCGAGCAGTAATGAATAATCAAGTGAACATACTCGAGCAATAATGAACATACTCGACCTACCATCGGGGTCAAAAAATTAATTCAACAAACCAGAATCTACAACAACCTGCTTGAGTAGTAATGAACACACTCGACCTGCTTCTGAGGTCAAAGAGTAATTTCGACAAAATCAAACTCAAATACAAATCATTAAACTCAAATACATTGTCAAGTGTTGCATTTGAGTATAAGTTTTGTTGGTTCTTAATCACAAATTCTGCTCCACCATCCCCTGAAGCCAGCCTCAGCAAAATTGCAACCATTCCAATTGATCGGTGCTAACATCCAGACCAAAGAGACTCTCTCACAATAAAAAATAAAATATTTCATTGTTTCATAAGCTTCCCCATACAAATCACAGAAATGATGTGATTGAGATTTTCTTAACCATAAGTTCCTGGTTATTGGAATTGCATTGCTCAAAACTCTCTACATGAAGTGTTTTAGTTTGTGCTTTATTTTTAGAGCCCAAGCAACTTGCCACATTCTTTTCAAATGCTTTTTTCTTGAATGACTTTCATGAGTGTCATTACGAATTTGCATCAACCTTAAGGAGCTTTTGTAGGCTAAGTTCACTGAAAACTCACCTTTTGGATCATGATTCTAAATCAACTTATCACTCTGTTACAAATTATTTAAAGAAGTACTAAAAATTGCTTTTGCATCTTGTTTCACATAGATATTCCTGATTAGGCTGACATTCCATATATTCACATTCTCATCAAACAGTTGGTAAACCCATTCAGGATTGTGATGCTCATCATAGTTTCATGTCAATCAGAAATTTAAAGAAGATAAAATCTATGGTTCACTCCAAATTCTTGTACTCTTCCCATCCCCAATCTTCTTTCCCAAATCAGATGTAAACACTTCTTTTATTGTCATCCAACTTTTCCATAACCATAAGTTGTTGTTCTTCACCTTCAACTTCTCCCAACAATTTTTTTTCAAGTATCTTGCAATTATCAATTGTTGCACATGCTGCGTGGATTAGTATTAGAGTCTCCACAATTGCTTGGATAAAAGAGCCACATTAAATGCTTGAAGATTTTTAAATACCATGCCGTTTTTATTTTAAGGTTGATACATCAAATCCCACCTTGCCCAATGAATTTTGTTCCTCCCTTCAGCATTACAACTAGGGTTGTTATCGAACTGAATTGTTTGCAAACTAAGCTCATTCGTGTTTGTTCGTATTCGATAGCTCATTCATTTAGTAATTAAACCAAACTTGAACATAAAATTATGCTTGTTTAGTTATCGAATGAACACGAACAAGTTCGCGAACAAAAAGAAATTTATCATTTTATATTTTATATAGTATATACATATATAATATAATATACATAAATATGGATATATGCTAAATATTATATTATATAAAATAACTTGTATGGTATTTAAAAAAAAAACAGTTCAACAAACACGAACACGAACTTGTCAAATAATTTGAACATTTCAAAAACAAGTTCGACTAGATTAACGAACGAATATGAATGTGTCGAACCAATAAAAGAACGAACGTGAACAATTTTTTTTCGGTTCGGGGATTGGTTTCCACTTCAGTTAGACAGTCCGACAGTTTCAGGAGCGGTTTCCTGGGCTGCGGATTTCTCCTAGGGGTCATCTTTGTCTGCTGGTGTCCATTTGGTCGATCTGCTGAGGAAGGGCTTGTCTGTTTTTTTAGTTTTTTTGTAGCAGTTTTTGGTTTCTATTTTTGTTGTATTATTGTTTTGGTTTGGTAGGTTTTGTGTTTTGGGTTTGGATCGTTGACCTCTATTTTGCCCAGGTGAGAGCAGGCATTATCCTGTTGGGATCTTTTAGTCTTTTTTTTTTTGGAGTTAGTAGCGTCTTTTTGTGTGGTGTTGTGAGTGTGGTTTTTTAACGCTGCTAGGTTAGGCTCTAGGCGATAATCCGATATATCCTCTCTGTCTTTCCAGCCTTGGGTTGTATCCTTCAGTTTTGGGATGATTTTCTTTTTTTGCTTTGTGCTTTTTTATTAACTCAGAAATCAAACATGAACTTTTATGAAAATCAAAGAGAACGAGAGAAGACGAGAGAGAGAAAGAAAAGCTGCAATAAAAGGAAAATAATAAAAAGTTACTGTACAAAGGGAGAGAGCTGCACTTCTATATCTTGGGTTGTTCAGGGACAAAAATATAAATTGCAACTGCCTATAGTTGTTGTTTTATAAATAACAACTTTACATAATGTACTAAAAATAAAATAACAACTAAATACATAATGCTAATACCCCCCGCAAGCTTAGCATGGATGTTATGCATGTTAAGCTTGGATAAAAGGTATAAAAATGCAGGACCAGGCAAAACATTGGTGAGTATATTTGAAATTTGCTCCTTTGTGGCCACATGATGAAGCTGGATCAAACCTTGAGCAACCTTTTCTCTAATCAGGTGATGATCAATTTGAATGTGTTTCATACCCTCATAGAAAACAAGGTTAGTAGCAATAGCAATGACATACTTACTATCAGAATTAACGTGAACGTGATCAGAGTGTAGAAGTTTAAAGTCATTAAAAAGATAGAGCAACCATTGAATTTCACAAGTTGATAAAGCAATTGCCCTATATTCAGCTTCAACTGAGGATCTACTTACAGTATATTGCTTTTTGGATTTTCAAGAAATTATTGAGTTACCTAGAAATATTGAAAATCCTATCAGACTTCTTCTAGTATTGATGCAAGATGCCCAATCACTATCACAATAAGCATGTTTTTAATTTCAGAATTTCTTGAAAAGAAAATACTTTTACCTACTGTACTTTAGAGGTACCTAAGTACCCTGTGAGCAGCACTAAGGTGTTGAGCTGTTAGTTTGGAGAGAAATTGGCTCAAAGTCTGGACACTATAGGCAATGCCAAGCCTTAAGATGGTCAGACAGAAACCTGTCAATCAATTTTCTATATGCAGTAGGTTCTGTTAGTGTATCACTGTCAGTTCATACATAAAGCTTGGTAGTGGGGTCCATGGGTGTAGAAGCTGGTTTACAAAGAATCCAGTGTCTGTTAATATGTCAAGGACATACTTTCTTTGACACGTGATGATTCCAATGGCTGAATGGGCAAATTCTAGGCCAAGAATGTATTTTAAGATGCCCAGATGTTTAATAGTAAAACATTTGTCAAGATGAAAATTTATGGCAGAGATGTTATCAAGATTGTTACCAGTGACAATAATGTCATCTACATACACTAATAAGGCTGTAAATGAAGAGTCTATATGCATGATGAATAAAGATGTATCAAACAAAGCCTGGTTAACACCATAATCAATAAGGCATTTTATGAGTATTGAAAACCATTGCATAAAGGCTTGTTTAAGGCTATAGAGGCTTTTGATAAGTTTGCAAACTCTATTGCCATCAGGTTTACAATAACCAGGAGGTGGCTTCATGTGTACCTTCTCTTCTAAATCTCCATGTAAAAATGTGTTATTCACATCAAGTTAATGAATGTGCCAATTTTGAATAGATGCTAATGCAAGTAGAAATCTGACAATAGTAATTTTTGTCATAGGAGAAAATGTTTCAAAATAATCAATGCCCTCTTCTTATGTATAGCCTTTTGCAACAAGTCTTGCATTATATCTTTCTATACGACCATCAGATTTATACTTAACTTTAAAACCCAATGCAATGCTTATCATGTGGAAGAGAAGTTAAAACCCATGAATTAGTTTGTTCTAAAGCATCTAATTCTTTTCTCATAGCTAACTACCATTAAAGATCTTTGGCAGCATGTGTGTACCTCTTTGGTTCAGTTATCAAAGCAATAGATGTTGTAAAACATGAATGTGTATCAGATAAGGAATCAACATACAGATAAGATGAGATTGGGTAGAGAGATGTTCCAGAAGTGCAAAGAGAAGTGATTACAAAATTTGTTCTTGTGAAAGGTAGTGAATGTTGATAAACATCTAGATAGACAAGTGGTTTAGATGTTCTTATTGATCTCCTGATGGGGGAATGATGAGGAATAGTATTTGAAGTTGGAGTATTTTCAGGATTATGATTTGAGGTTTGAGGAATGGTATTATGGTCATGTATGTTTGATGTAATGGGTAACTGGGCAGAAGAATTATTTTGTGTAACAAGACTAGGGACATAAGGATTAGAAGTTGGTTGAGTGTGTGTAAAAGGAAATTCAGTAGGTGGAGGAAAAAGAATATCATGCTGAGAAGGAGATTGTTCATTTATAAATGGGAAATCACTTTCATAGAAAAGTACATTTCTGGAAATCAATGGTTTCTTAGTATCAAGGCTCTAAATCTTATATCCTTTACAACCTATGGGATACCCAAGAAGTATGCATTTTTGTGATCTAGGAGAAAATTTGTGTCTGTTTGACTGTAATGTGGATGCATAGCTAACAACCTATTACTCTAAGATGGTCATATGATGGTTGTTTGTTGTAAAGTGATTCAAATGGTGATTTATTTTTAAGAATGACTGAAGGAACCTTGTTGATGATATGAGCAACAACCATTATGCAGTCTATCCAAAATATTAAAGGAAGTTGGGCATGAAATAAAATGGCTCTAGCTACTTGTAAAAGGTGTTGGTGTTTTCTTTCAACTCTCCAATTTTGTTGGGGTGTTTCAACACAACTAGTCTGATGAATGATTCCATTCTTATGATAAAAATCATGAAGAAGAAATTCAGTTCCATTTTGAGTCCTAATGGACTTAATCTGTTTTTCAAATTGAGTTAAAATCGTGTTGTAAAAATGTTCCAGAGAAATTCTAGTGTTAGATTTATTTTTAAGAGGATAAATTAAAGCAGTTCTACTGAAATCATCAACAATGGTTAGAAATTACTTATAACCCTCATGAGAAATGACAGAGAATGGTACCCAAACATCACAATGTATGAGTTCAAAAATAGATGCAGATTTAGAGTGACTAATAGGAAATGATAACTTCTTTTGTCTAGGAAAATGCCAAACGTCACATGGTAAAGAAGAAATATCTTTATTGAAAGTACCAGATAGAGGCAAATGTATCAATATTGAGTAAGACAGATGACCCATTCTGTGATGCCAAACAGTATGTTTTGCATTGTTTTGCTTTAAAGGTAAAGAAAAATTTACAGGTAAATTGCAAGCAGAATAAGTACTGACAGATAATGAAGATTTATTAGATGGCACAGCAAGAGTGAGTTGATAGAGTCCATGTTTTAAATCAGCAGAACCAGTCACTGTTTGAGTGGTCAAATCCTGTAAAATGCAATGCGGTGACATGAATTGAATCATACAATATGATGTGGACACTAGCTTTGAGACATAATTAGATTGAATGAGAAGCTAGGAACATAAAGAGCATCATGAAGAGTCAATGTAGAAGATAAATTTACTTGTCCTATGGAGCATGCTTCAGTAACATTTCCATTAGGAAAATTTATTTTTATGTTGTGAACAGGTTTTGCAACAGTAAAGATAGAATTAACATAAATTATATGATCTGTTGATCTTGTGTCTAGAATCCATGTGTTTTTAGATAAATCTCTTGATGTCAAACAAGAAAAAGGATTACGAATACATGTAGCATCTTGAACAACAACATCAGTAGCTACTATAGGATTAGGTTCTACAACTCATTTTGCGCCTGTGATTTTTTAAATTCCAAAAACTCAAGAAAGAGCTCATTAATCATGGTAGATGCATCAGAAATTGTAATGTTATCAACAGGTCCAGTGGTAGAATGTGTCAAATTGCTGAATGTTTAAGATGTATTCTGGGTCCTTTGGGCCAATTCAGTTAGGAGGGTAACCATAGCCTTGATAACATTTATCAGAGGGATGTGGATAACCACAATGAGAGCATTTAGGTTTAGGTTTTTTGTATTTGGGATATGGAGGTTTTTGTGGATTGTATTTTGGCTGGGTGGATTTAGCTATCATAGCCATGGGATCAACAGACAATGTGTTGGTTAGAGATCTTTAGGATTCTTCCTGAAGTAAGAGTGGGTAAATTTTGGTGAGAGATGGTAATGGTGAGGTTAACAGAAAATGGCTTCTAAGGGAAGCATATGAATCATTCAGCCCAATTATGAATTTCATAACACAATCATTTTGTGGTGACTCAGCCATCAACTCAAAGATGTTACAATTACAAGAAGTAAAAGTGTTCGTTCCATTTTTGTCGTATTTTTTGTGTTTATTTTATATTTATTTTTCTCCATTCTAGGAACTTTTCTTTGGTTCTTGCCATTTTGTGACTTGTCGTGCATTTCCTTATTTTGTTCGTTTTTGGTCTTTTTGTTTGTTTTTCTCGATTTTCTGCATTTTTTTGTTAGTGGTGATATGCAGGTTAGGTGGCTCGTTGGGAAGTGGTCGTGCGGGGATTACCATCTAGGAAGTTGAGGTCGAGTCGAGTAGAAAAAGACGGAATTAAATTTTGAGTCAGGAAGCATACATGAGAGCCCGAGAAAAGCGGCAAACCTACTTCCCCGCGGCCGCGGGGAATGAGTATTACTCGCTTCCAGATTTCATTGCCCGACCGCTGGAGACACCTTCAGCGCAAAAAATGTCGCGGCATCAGGGCTGGTCGCGACCGCTGGGCGTTCTTTACCGCGGCCCGCGGAGCTCCCTGCGTGTAACGCCCCAAAACAGTAATAATATTCAAACGGTTTCACTGCTCGACTATAAGTGAAATCCGTAAGTTTCAAAAATTATCAAGTTATATTATTTATGCTAAATGCTCAA
>CACSLK010006441.1:3623198-3635432 GCA_902706635.1 Striga hermonthica
CGGGTACCCGAAACCGCAAAACCGTGGGTGAAATTTGAGAACCAAAACCGAAAACCGTAGAACCAAAAACCGCGGATATCCGAACCGAAACCGAACCGCTGCCATCCCTAAGGTTTAGTGTGGAAGTAGGGTGGGTAGAAAAGGGAAGATCTTCGGGCATGGGTGGTATGTACTTACACAACAATGACACTTTTTTCCTTCTCTTAAACACTATTGTGCGTCAATTTACGGGCTATATATAGTAGGGTAGTTTAAGCAATCACACAACCAAATCCATAGAAGAAAAACTTGGTAGGAAAATAGCATCCTGCATTTTTTTTTGCAATACAATGTGCTTCCATATTTGAAAAAAACAAAAAACGCAGACTTGTTAATGAAGCAACAGTCAAATTAGTTTGGCATAGTGAAGTATTTCTTTGCTCTCACTTATTAGTTCCACATTCTTGTTTTTTCTAAAAAAAAATTGGTCTGCTGATTCATTGGATCATGTTTGTTCAAATTTTTAGGTTACAATGAAGAATACCATGCAAATTGCGCAGATTGACGAGAATGTGAGAGCATAGACATCATTAATTCAAGTTGTTGAGTGAGGAAACATACTTATTAGTTAAAGGGATACATCAATTTCGTACCGTCGGTTTAAGTTTGTGGACTCTGAGGTAATATACATAATGCATGATGCAGGCCTCAATTTTGTTTATGGATCATTTCTGCTGTAACATGTTATATTTGAGTTAACATGACTGTCTGTTCTTTTTCAGGGCACGCAAGTTGCGGCAGTGGCGTATAACAATAATATTTGGGAGTCTTTGCCACTGCTGCAGCTCTATAAGAGATACTATGTCTCCGGGGCTACCCTAAACAAGGCAGACCCGAAATATCATATTGGCTCTTATCAGTTCTCATGGACAATCACCAACCGCACTTTGATTCAACCTTGTGACGATGACATGCTGGACGAACTTGACTGTCACATTGAGTGTGAAAAGGTTGGGAATTTGCATAGGTTTGTGGACACTGAAGATCTATAGAGTATGTGGTCTTACATTTTATAAATTATAGAAATCAAGTCCTAAATGCTACATTGTTAAAATATTTCCTGTTGGTGTCTCTGCCGCATTTTTACTCAATATTGTATGATGGTGTGTTGTTGTGTAGATATTCAGGGTGTCGTGGTGCACGCTTTTAAACTGAAAGACATTGAGATTGACGCGGTCAACAGAGACGTTGTGTTGGTCAATCAAGAGTGAGTCTTATCCTTTACATATCGTTTTTTTTTTTTCCTATGCTACTGTCACCAACAATACTTCTATGGTTGTAGGATGATGCCAATGATACTTACTATGTAGATGCCTTTGGCGAGAACGAAGGCTCGTAGATGGCTGAAACCATTAATGCGGGAAATGTTGTTGTGGCTATGCGAGTCAAAGTGACAACATTCCATGGCCTTTCGTTGTCTACTAGAGCGGCCAGTTCTGTTCTCATCAATCCGCCCACACCTGCTGCTGCCAACCTAAAACAGTGGTCAGTAGATTTTAAATTGTATTTGTGAGATAGCAACCATCAAACATTCTAAGACTTACCATATGTGGATAATAAATCCAGGTACTTGCAAAACAAACCAGTTGTGTCAGAGCTCATTGCAACTGAAGCATACAAGAACGTCGCAATTTTGTTGCCGCCACCAAAAGCTGAGGACCTCAAGACCGTTGGCACGCTTCTCAACCCTAATAACAAGGTACATAGTGTCATTTTCACAAGTAAGTTGTGCATACTTCCTCCTCATATTATTTTTCGATCTTGCACACCATAGATTCGGACTGCATGGATACAAGGTTCAGTTAGTCTGGGCTATGTAGAACATCCATTGTGGTTTGGCACATGCATGCTTTGCTTGAAAAAATTCGACCTGCCCATCACCTCTGAAATAAGGTGCAGCTCTTGCAACAGGGAGAGCCAGATAGTGACGATGGCCACTTGCCATGGCCTGTTACACAAGATTGAACATAATAATTTTCAGCACCCAAAAATAATACACAACTATTTGTTGCAGGGCTAGGATTCCAATAACCATTGAGGAAGCAACTGGTACCATTGCATCTATTGTCTATGGGCAAGACGGTGAAAAGCTTATCAGCCATACTGCAGCACGCTTGAGGATGCGGATGCACAGGTAATTAGTGATTCTAAAAAGGCTTCCGCGTGCGAAGTGTAGATGGTTTTATATTATCTTAGCTGGACACATGGTCAGAATAGATAGTTGTGGTGCACTTTATTCTGAACCAAAATAATTTAAATGTGCAGGGTATGGATTTGGTAGAGAAGATTAGGGCCGATATGAAGGGGGCTCATGTGGTGGCCTTTGTTCGATATTTTCAGGCAAATGGCACTATAATAGAGGAGTGGCCACTAAAGGCTCAGGTTATGGATGCTGAATTGTCTGACTATATACTTCCAGTTTCAGAAGAATGTGTAACCCAGGAGTCGGCACTAAAGGCTCATGTTATGGACTTTTTGTTGTGCAACTATAATAGAGGCGTAAATTTAATGGAAAAAAATTGACATCAGTGTTTTACCTGTAAAATATAGGCTGCGGAAGATACAGAACTACATGCGCCAAATTCTAAGGCGTACATTGAGGCAGTGGCTAGCGAAACTATGGGCAAAGATGATGATCTTGCATGTGAGCCGCTCATTGGGTGTGTCCTCGACTTCAACGTTGATAAGAGCGACATGAAGAATGTGGATGATCTGCAGCACGACGAGTGCGGCGGCACCTATCCTACAAAGAAAGTTCTCACCGAGCAGCAGATAGTGGGTGGTGCGGTGAAAAAAGCATGCACAATCAAGTGATTGACCATCACCTAGGCCGCGAAGTTTACTACTCTATTTTGTATTAGACTACGTACATAGTTGGCAAGTATGCTTATGCACCTTTTGTGATAACCTTTTGTTGTGTAGGGGATATTATTCTAGAACCAATTAACCCCCTTCGGACTGGGGTGTTTACCAGGTTCTAGAATATGACCTTACTCTTTCGATGGTAGCCATCGCTCTCTGTGCGTTTAAGGCTCTTTTGTTGAGTTCATGCTTTGGTACTATTTTGCCTATGTGTACTGCCAGGGCCCGTTTTATAAGAATGGTACTAAGTGTTTGGAACAATGTTTTGTAAAAATCGTAGTAAGTGTTTGGGCCAGCGTTAGTGCAACGAAATTGCTTTTACCTGTTAAGACAAACTTTCCACTACAATGATTTTTCGTTGGACAACTTATAAATGAGTTTTGTTGGACACATTAAATAGATTTTTTTGATAACAAACCAACGTTAGTTTAATACATTTTCTTTAGAAATTTAAGTATGAGTAAACATGGGAAGGATCATAAACTTATAAATGCGGTATGTTAGACACATTAAACAAATTTTTTTCTAACAACCAACGGTTTGTTTAATACATTTTCTTTAGAAATTTAAGTATGAGTAAACATGGCAAGGACCATAGTTTTCGTGTCACCTTTAATTTTGGAAATTTCCATATACATTAGAAAGTGATTGTCAATGGAATTGTGAGTGGCACCAATTGTTGTTGTGACTCGGTTCCCAAATCTATTTACAAACCTAAATTAAACTTTCAACAATGTTAAATTTTTTTTCAAATAGTCGGCCCAAATAGTCCTTGCCCATATTTCTCAAAATATCCAGCCCAAAAATTATTGTCTGCTTCTACACCCCTAAAATAAAAACATAGAATCAAAACACACACAAACAACCCGCATTTGCTGCTCTATTCTCGCAATTCACCGCTCCCAAAAAAATCATCTTTAGCAAGCACAACATTATCGGTGAGTAAACTTCAGATCCTGCCTCACATATCTTTTTCTCTGCATTTTGTGGTTCAAAGCATTTTCATTAAAGCGTAGAACAACGATTTCTCGATAATCAAATATGGATAGACTGTTGCACCTAGGGTTTAAATAAATGTTTACAAAAAATTGAGTGTATGTAAAAGGTAAATATTTTTTTTTTCCATTTATATGTTGAGTTTCATTTCATGTACATTGCAGTTGCATTTATCGTTACGGAGATTATGTATTTTGGAATTGGTTTCAAACACATAGGTCCTCTTATGGATTAAGTAACTGCGATTATTGTTGTAATTCCTCTCCTATTTTCGCCTACCATCAGTTACAAGGAAGTTATTTTTTCTTTATTATTTGTTTTTTTAAGAAAGTACATTTTCACTGTCAACATTAACATCGAGCTATTAGTTCCTGATTGTTTTTGGGTTCATGGAAGTTCTATAATTGAGGTTTCTTGTAATATTATCAGTTTTTGATAATATTGCTCTATTAAACAATAAACATTCTTAACATAGACATTGATTATTCATAGTCGTTTTATTATCCTTCTTTTTTTTCTTAGTAAGAAATTTCTTTCATCTTCGAGGCCATCAAATTCAGTGTCTTGCAAAATTAGTTGTGCGCAAAAGTTATGATCTAAGAATATCCGATGACATTAGAACTTTGGGGACATTAGTGTGCAAAATTTCAAATTGTTTTTTTGTGCAGTTGCATACTTTACTATGCGTGCCTGTTCTGAATCAAGACTTTGGTTGTTCAATGAGTACTTTGGTTATCTAAAACAGGGTAAAAAAAACATGTATGTTGTGCTTATTTTGTTGTGCTTAAATTGAATGGTACTTCGTTGTGCTTAATTACATCGTTATTCAGATTCTGTCTATTACTTAAATTGAATGGTATTTCTTTGTGCTTTTTTTTGTTGTGTCGAATCTTCAGTGTTTTCATTGATGTCTTTCTTTTTAAGGTCATGTATGTTGATTATGTGCATTTTTGCGCTTAATATTGTTTTGGGATTTACAGATCATTGTGCCATGCTATATTTACAAATTCAATTTGTTTGTGTCTGACAGGGGAGGTAAACAACATGGATACTTTCTCAAAAGTTATTCTGAATTCGCAAAAGACCGCGCTGGTAATATTTATGTCGCATATGGATAATGCTTAAAAATATCTTTTATCAGACATATTTGTCTCCTTAAACAACTATCCTTTCTTCTTATCTTAAAAAAAATATGCTCCCAATTGTCGGAGTTGTTGCCTAACGTTATGCACGAGCATTATAAAAGCCATGTATCGCTACTTTGTACTTTGACGACCAAAGAAGGATGCAGTTATGAGGTTACCATGAAATCGGTGAATAACCACCTCTACTTTGCTGATGGTTGGGAACTATTTGTTCGTTTTGAGGACATCCGTAGGCAGTACACGGTTTTTTTCGAACGCACAGCCATGACGACGTTCACAGTGACGGTAGGGACATATAATGCCATTGAAAGGCGCTCGTAGTATCGGTTCTCATTGCACATGAAGAAAAAACATGTTGAGCGCGCACGTTTGGTAACCTGCTTAACTCCTCTTTGTAATATAATGCAATCACTTAGTAATTTACTAAAATAATTATGGGATACTTATTCAATTTAATACCCTTGCATTTTGCAGCATGTTCCAATGATCTTTTGGAAGTCACATATTAAGAACAAAATTCATGACACTAGCAATGTTTGCTTGCTGTTTAAAGGAGTTGTGTATGTGGTTCGAGTGATCAAAAGACATGGCAAAAAATTAATGGAACATGGAAAAACAAGAGATTTTATAGAGCATGTTGGGATTGTGGAGGGATCAATTTGCAGTTTCACGTTGCTTCCATCTGAAAAACTTACATTTAGGGTCATTGTCTAAGTCATGTTTAGATTTATCGAATTTTGACGCAACTATTTTGTTCGTGTTTTTTGTCTGTTATTCGCCCAGTGCTAACAAATTGTTTTTATTTTGTTCCTTAAATTTCGTAACGTCTGGTCGTTTGTGGTCTTAGGATAATTGGACAAAATGGGCATAGCAATGTGTTCTACAATTTTAAAGATCAATTAGTTAAGTATTTTCTGTGCTCTTTAGTTTGGGGTTTAATACGCGTGTTTTGTACTTACAAATGACAACACAATTTTTTATCTACATTGTACCAAAATAATTATATTCTTTAGCAAATGTACCAAATCTCACAAATTTATGTGCAGCTAGACGAAACATTCTATTAAGCAACGTATATATATATTATTTGTAACAACTAATTTAGTAGTTACAAAAAAAATAACAAAAATAAATAAATCAAACATCGGAAATCTAGCAGGTAAAAATCACAACTGCATTTGTGAATTGTTGTATTAAATTATTCGAGCACGAACGAACTCGAATTTTGACGAACAATTAAACGAACGGACTCGAAAACAATTTTTGGTTAAAAAAATAAACGAACAAACACGAACACTGTTCGAACATAAACGGACACGAGCTCAAACAACCCAACTCGATTCGGTTCAGTTTGGTTCTTTTACAACACTAAACAAGAGGTTCTTTTAAAATTCAAACATAATGGAGGAATAGGTGTTCAATTAAACAAATCTAAAAACTATTTCAGACATGATTTTCTTTATTTTGTCTTCAATTTAACATCAAAATTTAAAATTAAAAAACAATAATTGTGATGAAACTCTATTGACTTAATAATTTATATCTGTATTTATATACATGTATCCAATGACGATTGACCATTGAAATTTAGCGAACAACTATTGTTTATCACCATTGCGGTCAAATTTTCATACGAAAAGAGACACTGTCATCATGATGCAACTTCCTGTCAAACCCAACCTACTCTGTCGCGTTTTCAGGGATCACGGTAAGCGAGTTGCCAAATTTTTATCCATGCCCTTTTTTGACTTTTTCTTTTTCAGGTTTGGTAGGATTTTATGTGATTTGGGGATATAAATAACAAATTTCAATCTTACAATGGAATTGGTGATTTATTGAAACCTATTTTTAGGTTTGTACATGGGGCCATGCTGTTCCTACTGTTCCTGATAATTCCAATTTCACAACTACAGTTTTTGGGGCTCCTGATAGTTCCTACGTTGTCCATATATAATGGAATTGCTGCTCCTTTTTAAAGTATGCTTGTGATGTGCTTAGTTGGTATTGCAAAATTCTTTCAAAAAAAAAATTACTTGCATTTCACCTCATTCTCTATAGATAGTCACGACTTCTGCTTCGGCACTTACACAAACAGGCTCAAAGAAAAAAAGCAGACAAACGTATTTTATTTTTGGGATCTTACTTGCCTTCCACCATCTTCTTTTTTTACTGGACTTCTCAGTTGCATAGTAACATTTTCTGCAAACATTCATAATCTTACATCTTCTGTTGTTAGGTTACAATGAAGAAAATTATCCCAATTGCTCAGATTGGCGAAGAACTTACTAAATGGACAACGTTGGTTCAGGTTGTCGAAAGGAGCTGTATATTGGTCATTGAGGGAGATCCAACCATCTTATATCGCCACTTCGTATTTGTCGATTCACATGTCAGATGCGTTTTAATTACCATACTTTCTGCAACCAGTTATTCTACATTTCATATATTCATTACCTTGCAATACTCGGGAAAAAAATGTTATTTATGCAGGGCACAAAAGTATCGGCAGTCGCATACAACAATAATATTAGGCCATCCTCACCGCTTTTAATGCCTTTCAAAAAGTACTATGTGTCCGGGGCCACACCCAAAAAAGCCGATGAAACCTATAAATTTGGCCCTTATGAGTTCACATGGACCATTAGTGACAACACTTTCATTCACCCCTGTGAAGATGAAATCGGACCACAAATGTTTTTCCACATAGAGTGCCAAAAGTTTAGTAAGCTACATAACTTTGTAGACAATGAAGATTTGCAGAGTACGTCATTTTGCTCAACTAATATGAATACGCTATCCCAAAAATTTTGAATGTTGCGTAGTACTCAGCAGTTGCCCATTGTTGTGCATATTTTAATTGTCAATTTTACCTGTACAGACATTCAGGGTGTGGTCGCACACGCATTTGAGATGAAACAAATTGGATCACAAACTATCAATAGGGACATTGTGTTGGTTAATCATGAGTAAGCTATAATTTCCCTGCACATGTTATTTTATTTTGCATACAAACATGTTTGGTTGGCTTACAAAAATTCTATGTATACAGTAGGGTTCCACTCATACTCACTCTGTGGAATGGTTATGCTAAAAATGAAGTTCACCAGTTGGCTAACACCATTGACAGAGGGAATGTTATTCTTGCTATGCGGGTTAAAGTTACAACACTTCATGGTAAAATTAAACACACATATTTAAGCGCTCATGTATTAAACATTTCTAAACGCTTAGTTATTTACTATGAACAGGACTTTCATTATCAACTAGAGCCACAACTTGTGTTCTTATCAATCTACCGACACCGGAGACTGCTGGCCTCAACCAATGATCAGTGATTTCAAAACTTACTCCCTTAATAATAGGCAACATATACAGAACATATTAATACTTGTAATCAAATCGCGCAGGTACCTACAGAACAAGGCTATTGTTGCAGACCTCATTGCAACTGAAACTTACAAAAGTACTTCCGTCTTGTTGCCACCGCCGCACCCTAACGACATCGTAACTATGCAGACGCTCACCAGTCCTAAAAATAAGGTATTCAAGTTAAACAAAGAAAAAAAATTATGGCAAGCAGGCACGCCATGGCTGATTTATCTAGCTGTTTATTACTCACCATAAGACTTCATATGGCCACTAGATTCAAATTCTTGGCTGTGAAGCAACCACTCTGGTTTGGAGCATGCATGCATTGACTACAAAAATTAGAACTAGCCACTGAAGACTGAAATTCGTTGTGATTCTTGCAACAGAGACATACAAATATTGGCAAGGTACTAACGCCTTATATGCACACATTTTCCAAATATTAGACAACACGCCACACACTTTGGACCACATACATGTCCCAACACCATATTGCAGGGCTAGGATTCCAATTACAATTCAGGATGGAACCGGTTCTATTGATGAAGTGGCTTATGGGCAAGACGCGGAAAAACTCATTAGAAAAACGGGTATGCAGCTGCGACATGCAAATGAACAGGTGAATTTTATAGGTTCAAAGTTTGTACAAGCTATATCGACTGTTTGCTGAACATAGAATCAACTTTTAGCAGAACGAAAGCTTAATACAAAACATACGGAAAGAGATCAATGGGGCGCATGTTCTCTGTTTCATCAGGTCATTTCAAGCAGGTGAAATACCAAACTATGTGCTGAAACTTTACGTGGATGACGATCTACCAGATTACATATTGGTTGTTCCAGATGACTACATGATGGAAGAGTCGACGGCAAATACCCACGTAATAAAAATTACATGGAACCTGTTAAATAAACAATGAAGCTTTTAAATACCAAAAAACTGATTGTTTTTCTCATCTGTGCTGTAGCTTGATAGGGAGAAAGAGATACTAACCACAAGTCCAAATTCATGTATCCTAGCACTTGTTGCACGAACTAGGGGCAAACATGTTGGTCTTGCATAGCGCCACTCATTAGCCATTCACTAAACTTCAAGGATGATGACGGTATAAGCAACAATGCAGTACATTTTAGCGAGAAATTATCAGCTGCACAACGAACAAAGCGCGTACTGCCAAATGATGACTGACCCATTAGGCGCTCAACTTGACTAATCTCTTTTGTCTAATGCTATAGTATGGTGCCAACTACTTTGTATCGCGCATAGTTGTCTATTTTGTACCGCGAACCCTACTTAATCCGCCATACTGTGTTTTGTACTAGAAGCGTACTTAATCCGCCCCCATCATAGTGCGCCTTTTGTCACCACCTTTTGTATGCGCACATGTGGTTGTTGTAGAACCAATTAAGCATCTTTCTATTGTGCTAGGTAAGGTTTTTTTCCTTTTCTACCAGGTGTGTACTGTTTCAAACTATGTACCTGTTGTCGGCCTCTTCTGTTCAAATGATACCTAATGTCTGGAAGTGGTTTACCAGGACACACATTTTTCGCTACTTGAACAACCAATTTAAATTCAACAGAAAAGAAACTCAATAAACAGATGGTGAACATGCGTTCACCTTGGATAAACTAAATCTACATGATCTTTGTACTTAAATAAAAACTCATAAAACTAGGTCATTGTTCATAATCTGTACACTTAAATCTGAACTCATAAAACTAAGTAATTAAATGTCCCAAAAAAAAAAGGAATACAAATTTGTTTAAAAAAATCGCAAAAGTGGGTTTTCATTAACAAAAAATTGAGGAATATGCTATGCTGCTGTTGCTTTCTAAATTGCCTATAACACAAAATCGATATTTTTGGCTATATTACAAAAATTAAAATTTTTAGATTGATTTTTTTAATTTAAGTATTACAATATACTCTATTTTCCAGAATGGACACTTACTTCACCTTCTATAAACTAGCTTTCATGCAGGTCACAGCTTTTTTTATTCTTTTCCACACACGCAGCTTATCATACAACTAAAAAACAGATAAAGTAAGAGAACACAAAATAGTTTACAATATTTACAAAGGTCATTTTTCATTCACACAAAACTTAAAACTATACTATTGTTCTATTAAATTGCCTGTAAGACAAAATCTATATTTTTCCAAGTATTCCAAATATTTAAATTTTTACATCGATTTTTTAAATTGAAGTGTTGCAATAACGTCAGTTTCTATAAACTTACTTCCGTATAGATAACAGTTGCTCTATGTTTACATTTAAAAACTCTCCCGCACAACCAAACATTCGTACAATAAAAAAACAGATAAAGTAAGAGAACTCTTGTGCTATTATTGTCGTACTTTTATGCACCAAAAGATAATGGCAAATCTCCACAAATCTTCTTATTCCTCAATCAGTCTCCCTTCGATGACTCAAACGACCAACGATATGAACAATATAATTATCTATCATAACAACAAAAGAGCTTAGTAGATAAGTCAAAGCTTTCATGTTCCTATCCAGCACCAAAATACACAGCCCATTCCTTCAAGTTTCACACATTGGCAGAAAACTAGAAAATCCTGGACAATACAAGATGTTGCAGCAATAACAACACTTAAAAGGAAAGTTACACTTTGCAGGCTAGTAGCACTGCCCACCCATCAGATGCAATATCTGCTATTTTAAACTGCCTTTAATTGGAAAAACAACATCTGAAATTTAATTCTAGAGAATCAAACCAAAAATCAATACTTGTTCAAAAGTCCTGTAAATTTAGTTGGTTAGAGATGGACCCTATTATCTTAGATTAACCATAACATAAAATAAAAAATTGATTTACCGACGGCAGTAACACACACGCCATTTCCAGGATTATATTCTCGACCAAGTAGCCTTTTCCATGATTGTTGTAGAGGGAACAGTTCGCACTTGCTCGCAAAATAAAAAAAAAAAAATTGTTATTGGACATAAGCAAAAGGAACAACACTCATAACCCAAATATGCGGAACACGTCCGCAAGTTTAGTCGCGCCCCGTTAAGAGAAAACAAGACTGTATAGCAACACTTAAAATTTAATCGTTCAGCCGGACGACACGAAGCTGCAATTAACAACCAAAATTTAGAAACTTTTTCATTTCAAAATTTGTTTATACGACTGAATTGTAGAGACGCACATTCGAGTATAAAAAGAGGTGCGAAGATGTGTATTTATCTCTTCATATACAAAAGGACGACAACAATAGCTGTAAAGTTTTTTTTCCCTATCTGTAACTATCACTTCGTCTACAAAACGACGCAAATCACAACTGTAAAGTTTTCTTTCTGTATCTTTTTTAGTTTTTTTTTAGTCTGCAGTGAGACGCATGTGTAAGAGAGAGCAGAAAAAAATAAAAAACAACTGTAAAATTTCAATTTACCTTAATAGCCTAAAAAATGATGAGTTCTAAGGTTCTACCCAAGCCCATTTATCAAGTATTAAAAATTCAATTGTGCAATTTGGTATTACTGGTGTCCAAGTAGTGTTATGATGTTGGCTTGTGCAAAAGGAGTTGGTCAATGCGCAACCTGTGACAAAGGAATTTGCATGTGAGTTTACAGAACATGTGAGTTTACAGAACATGTACTTAGATGCCCAATATACATGTGAATTGATGATGTAACTATAGAGAATAAATTGTGTAACTAAACAGAATTATTGAAGAAGTACCTTTTATTTTAAATCTTTGCCTCTTACTTTACCTCTAATATTTTTCTTGTTGAGGGTAATTGTCTATTCAATTTTGCAAATAATACAATTAACAAAATGCCATTAATTTAGAAA